>CAJNOQ010003443.1:0-20263 GCA_905250885.1 Didymodactylos carnosus | reverse complement strand
CCCAAGGATGCAATTTCCGGAATATTGACTCAGAGACTTCGGATCGCTTCTAAATTGAAACCAACATGACCAATCGACTAAGCATGGTCGAAAACACCTACTTTGACCTGCTTTAAAGTAACCCAATGTCATGGGGTCGATTTCGAGACTCCAGCAGAAATGTTTATACCACCTCAACGGTCAAGCTATCAAGATGGGCCTTGCGCAGATCGAAGAGCTTGATTTTCTTTATAGACTGGCTATTCTTGGATCTAAGATCAAACAAGAATTGTTGTCAGAATACCGCTCTCGAAATGTTCAGTATAAACTGGCCAACTTGCCCACTAACTGACCAATTAAATTTCTATGTACTCCAGATTGCTATTTTGAATGGTGAAAACCGTAGATCTCTGTCTTTTTCCTATCAAAAGTTATTCAAGAAACAGTGGAGGACATTTTAAAATAAATCTGACAATACTTTGATTTTTCGCAAATAGATTGCTTAATACATATCTAAATATAAATTTTTTAGAATTTGTTATCGGTTGAAAGACATATCGTCCATGTGGAATGGTTGAACTAGAAGTAAAAGACTCCAAAATACCTGGTATGAATATTTCTTTCTTTTGATAGTCTCAAAGAAAACAAAATAAGAATTAGTATTTAATCTCTTTTTATACAGGAGTTTTACATTTTAGGAGCCGGTAAGGGTTTATATGCAAAATCTGCTATAAATGCTAATGCAATAGTTTGCATCTACAAAGGTCGAACACTACGTACGATAGATGCAATACGACAAAAAGATAAAACGTATCTCATGCGATTGGGCCCACAATGTTATGTTGATCCAAGTGACGATGTAACAATATTAGGACGTTACATAAACGATGCGAGAAATAAACGATATCAAAATGTTTATTTTGATAAACGACCAGATGAAAATTGTGCGTATGTTATTGCAAAACGAAATATTGCTAGTGGTGAAGAAATATATGCCGATTATGGACGATGGTACTGGTTAAGTAAACCTGCTACAAAACTGGAACAATGATAATGTGCATCCAGTGAGATCAGCTTCTTTTACTGGTTCTTCTTTTTTTTTTCTTGTGTGTATGTGTAAATATTATAAAGTATTTGTTTTGTTTCTCATCTTATATTTTAGTTTCTGTTTCTTTTGCATCAAATAATATACGATATACAATACGATTAATTTATAGATATAAATTTTGTGACTGAAAAAAAATCAAATTTGAGTGATTAATGAACTGTAAAACAACAAGAAAAATTGTTTATCAAATCTGCGATATTATATCCATCTTCAAGCTTGCCGGAGCTGTGAAAGCTCTAAAAGTCTTTTAAAACATTCTTCGTTTTGAATTCATTGAGATAAATGAATAAATGTACAGACACAGAATAAAATCCAGTATTCTTTTCTTTTGGTGCTGTCAAAGTTTAACTATAGGAGGAAATACCATGCTGAATTTAGGATGGGTGTGGGTACATCCACTGAAATTTTTGATTTTATAGCGCTTCTCCTGGTTTAAGAGTGAGTTAATTTATTTTATCAAAACATCCGATTTACTAACTAATTTTCTAAAAATACGCATCCATCCGGAAATTTTTCTGGATCCGCCACTGGAAAAATGATGGACGATCAACACTTAAGAAGGAAAAATGCACTCTCTTATATGTTAGAAAGATTTGGATAATACGTTTGTGTTCATGACTAGAAACTGTTTCAGATTAAAAGATTTTAGTATACGAGAGAGAAATATATATTTTTTCCTTTTTATCAATCCTTTCATTAATTTGATCCAAATGCGCGAAAAATTTAATTGAGGAAAATGAATGTTTATCTAAATCTAAGCTGAAAAATCTTGTTAGAAAGCAGTTCCGTCTAAAATTCAGTTATACTATATGTCTACATGCCGACAGATCTTCTAGATTTTCTAGTCTCTGAACGTAAACGTCCTGATTTTACTGATCGAGAAAAAAAGATCAAGAAAATTTATAGATTGAATCACGTGTAAAAATTAAAGCTGAGTTTCGTGTTTTATCGTTTATAGTTTTCTGCCATGGTGAAAGATATGAATACTTTCTCGTATGCAAATCTATTACAATCTCGTTTGCACAAGAACAGCTTGGTAAATAATTATCATATTCCGATATTCTTGTAATTTTTGTTTCTGTTTGAAGATTACTAAATAATCACGAATAATCTCATTATATTTTCCGTGTTAAATGATCCACATTCTGAAAGTTTTAGCATCTTAATCTGAGCATTCTATATGTCTGACTAATATCGTTCTGTGTTGCGATCTACCAGTAATTGTAACAGCTGATGTTCTCATAGCTTTTACCTTCGTTTTAAAAACAAGTAGCATTCATCTGCGATTCACAGATTTTTGAATGGAACCCTTTTTTTTTCTATATCGCGATAGTACAAGGGACTATCAATGCAGCAATACGGGATGGTATGAATGGAAGATGTATATTTTCTTCTTCAATACTAATGAACCTCACGCCTCCCTTCGGTTGTCACTTAAAACATCAGAAAGATATGAATTGCAACTATCCGAGGCCGTTTTGATTGATATTTTGCCGATAGGTAGGACTCATGATTCTACATAGATTCTACATGATTCTACAAAGTTGAAGAAAATTTTTCCCTTTGCCTCTTGGTTGTGGAGAAAACGAACTTTTTTGTTATTTTCAACGGCTATAGTATAAGTTGTTTTTCTTATAACTCAAGAATTAAAGGGACTTGAGAACTGAAAATTCTTTTTAGATTACATCTGTTTGATGCCTGTTTACTCTGAAAGTTTCAACTTTATCTGTCACTTGAAAGAAAAGTTATAAGATTTTTGATTTTGTTTGTTTTTCTAACGTTCTAACGTTCTAACAAAATGTGTTTTACTGAACGAAGAACGAAACTTTCTGCTAAGTTATTTATGCGACACATTCTAATTTATCTAAGCATTTTCTTTGATTACTAGTGTACTAGTATCCGATATTCAGTCATACACTTCCGGAAGCGTACAGGTTCTTGTAGTTTCGTTCATCAGTAATTAATAATAATGTAATATAAACAATGAGGAACGCATGATGAGATAGTGGTGATATGAGAAATATATTTCCGAAGGGCGAAATAGTTTTTACATTATTAATGCGGTGCGATTACACTTTTTGTGTCATTTTCTGTTTGTTCAAGATCTGAAAAGTATGTTAGAAAAATAGAAAAATGAGAATACGGAGCGGATTCTGAATATGGGAATGTCCTAAAGTTCTGTGCGCCATTTAGTTTCTTGTCAAGAGCATCTAAAAGATGGTTGGTTGCCATTTTGGAATATAGAACTTTTACAGCAGGAAGAGATAATTGGTGTGGTGAGTGTACACGTGCCATGCAGGGTGATGAGAACACTTTTTCAAGTTGGCTTGTAACCAGTAAGCTCGTTCTCCGTAATTGATATTGTGAATGATCAGTGTTTTTTACCTCTCGTTGCACTGCCGTGTTGTTGATAATTAACGTAGTCTTGTGAGAGAGTAATTGCTATGTAATTTTATAGCGGTTAATTCATAGTTTGTACTCAGGTCGTCATTAATGGTGTCAATATGTTTCAATAACAAAGTAATAATTAGCTTGCTTCTTGCTCAATCTGAGATTTAACTCCAAGAAAATAAAGAAACTAAAAGTGAAGGACAAACTATTGCAAGGTACCTTCAGGTTCATAAAAATACACGAAACGTTTACAAAGACATTAGATTTAATGATTAACTCTTTCTCTTTCTCTTTCTCTTTAACTGCTGTTATAATCTACTACTACTCCACTTCGTCGATTTTAAAACATTTTCTTTAGTTGCTTTCGGGTATTGGTTAATAAATAGTTTTAAAAACATGTACAAACATCATTTGATTTAGAATAATTGTATGAAGATCGTGAAGGCGTTTCCTAGTAGGAATACGACCACAAGTGTTTCCCGCTTTATCTACACACCTTAACGCTATTTACAGACGCAGTTTCAGATACAGACACTAAGTTGTGCAACTCTAGCTACCATTTACAAGAATTTTTGCAGTGTGTGGTTTCCAAGTGCAGTTCTTCCTAAAGATACGTCGTGCAGATTCATTCTACAGGGATGGAAAAGAATCATAGAGACGATTCAAAACTACATCTTACCATTGAAATCTTTTTTTCTAAACCATAATTTGATGATAAAAGGATGTGAATATAGTTAACTCCATACACTTTACTCTAATACGATATTGAAAAGGTTGAATAATTCCAGGTTTACTTTCAAAAAAACGTTATGTAAAAATGAACGATTGTTTCACGAAGAAATTCGAGAGATACTTAGCAAATTTAAATCATATTCAATTTTAAACTGCGTTGTCTTTGAAAGAATATTATATCATTTGAAGGATCGAAATATCAGCAAGATTTTTCCAGAAAAATTGAAAACAAATTGATTCTGACTTAAAAAAGACTGGATAAAACCTGTTAGCTTGAAGCAAAAATATCTGTAACATAGCATTTTGCCGTTTTCATGCTTTTTGAAACAGAACCGAACCGATCGAGTTTTCAAAACTTTCAAACCGAATCGAAAAAGTTTCGAAAGTTTCGATATTTTTCCGGGCGTACTACTTTATCGAATGTTAGACTGACTAAATTAAGAACGATATCTATCTTTCACGCAGTAGCACTTTTTTAGATGTTCTTTTTAAACCTCGAAGGAAAAAGTAGCTGAGGCCGAGCCTCAGCGAGTAAGAAATTTCACGAATCGAACCGATCGATTTCTTTCAAAAGTTCAAACCAAACCATCCCATCTCTGACGCCCACGAAAATAAAGAAAAACTCGAAAAAACACGACAAATAATGGTACTGACAACAAACAAGTAACGAAGCAGTGAATCAGCTGTACACGCATATCACACATATCACAGGAAGCAACCTGAATAATAATCATAATCTGAGGTGTGACAGAAAATGCGCCAATTGTTGCTAAAGATTAGATTCCGTTAGCTATTCTGTAAAACGCAACTAAGTTCCATCATCGCGTGGCAAGGTCAGGGAGATCTAATATGGTGATGAGGGCACGACTGTTTACGTCACGGTCAAAATTTCAACTTATGATACGAACTACTGAGCTCTGAACTGTTTCGAAAGGCTGTAGATGGATGGTATACTCTGAATCGTAAACTGCACAGCAACAATCTATTTTTGGCAAAACGCACGTTTTGTATAGTAATAAAAGAAGAAATTGAGGTGAATCACGCAAAATCCGATTTATGCATTCGATTATACTATTGAGACACATCGATACACCGAAATTTAGGATGTTTTGGGAGAAGTTTTCTTCTATAGCACATCGAAAACCAGCGAAAAAGAAGAGATAAAGTTCTATTTTGCCATTTTTTGTAGAGAAAAATTATCTGTACACAAGAACCTATTGCACAATTCTATATCAATCAAGTAGAGAGAAATGAATATATAATTTTAGTCTGCAAACGAACTTTACTCGTTTTCAACGTTTTTATTAACGATGTTGATTGTGATAAATCTGTTTTTAGTGTTTTAACACGATATCTGTGGTTATTCATATCTGTCAGTGGGTTTTTGCTAACATTTTAGAATGGAACCATTGTCTCTTTAACAGTTTCAACAGATAAAAGCAGATTTTTCACGAATTCCTCGCTTGAGTATTCGTGAATTTTCTTCAACTTTGGGCTGAATTTTTTTGACCATAAAACATCATCTCGAAATACCACTTTTAGGAATTGATGTACTCACCATATAGATTTATGTCGTGTATATGATCGGACTGACAAATCCTGGATTTGTCCGCTGCACGTGTTCAAAGTTGAAAACTAACCTCTAATGTTTGCTCTGCGATTTAGCACTAGAATAAGCTACAAGCTTGTGGGTTTCACTGTGGGATAGAACACAGAGTGAGGCGCCTAAATCATGTATTGATATTAAGTTTTTGTTTTCTTTTTATGGAGGTATTTTAGCGGAAGAAGTGTCAAAAATCATCATTTTGTAAGTTATTTTTCGTAAAACACGACTCGATGGAAAAAAATTTCTAATATAGAAAATGTTCAGAATAATGAGTTCTATGTATGATAGAAGTTCGAAGTTTTACGTCTTGAGAGATGACAGAGCAGTGGCAACGTCGTTCTACTCAGGAACCTCTTCGAAGCTCTCCCTGGTCTCAAACTTGATGGCAAGGCTTTGAAAACTTTTTAAGGCGATTTTTGTCATGAGCACACCAGTTTCAGCAGCCTTAAAAGTTTGAAACGATTTGGCTTAGAGTCAATACGCATACGTTACGTTTCCCAAAGAATCATCCATTGTAAAAAAAACAATCTAAATACCATAAATTAGGAAACAACCACAAAATTAAAATATTTTAAAACTCGAAATTTCGGTTATTGTGTATATATAGTGAAATGTTACTGACAGTATCCAACGTAGCCTAGTTCTGAAAAATCCTTTTATATTCCCACATCCATTTGATATTAAAAGTATTTTTCAAGTATAATTTAAAAATAAAATAAAATTTTGAATTACTGTTTAGAAACAATTTTTTTTTGTTATTTATTATTATTTCTTTCCTTTGGCCATATACAATTATTTTGTTCATTTTTGATTCCAGTCATCACCTATTCTTCTACTTTTTCTACTACACAGTTACTATTGAGAGTAATCAAGAGAATGCAACTGAATGTTGTGTGATCTTTCTTCTTTTTTTCCCTTCTACCATCGTGATTTTATAACAAAAAAAAGTACGATTGCTGTTAAAAATCAGTGCTGGTTGTCAATAGGACAAAAGAAGAATATATATGAGCTCAATATACATGTCGAAATATAATATTTTTATATACAGAAAGAGAGAAAAATAAAATTTTTACGATTTCTCACCACTATGCAACTGAAATTGATTTCTAAAAACAACTTTGATTGATAATACGTAAGTTTAAATTAATTTAAAGAACTTGAAATGGTGAGAAATTGAGTAGAGTCTTCTCATAAATATAAAATATTGCAAAAAGTTCTCGTCACTGTCGACTCTGACAACTGGAAAGTAATTAAAGTTCTTTTCGGATTTTTTCAGTTTGTAAACGAAGCTCACGTTTTTATAAAGATCATTGGCTTTTTCATCTTTTTTTTCCGAAGATAGAGTAAAAAGAGACGCATCCGTAGAGTTTTTCGTATTTTGAGCCTAGCCCGAAAACTGTCGAACATTTTCAGGAGATTTTGGCATTAGCGTGTATAAAAATGTTTGTTCTATCTTCAGGTACAATAGCAAGTTTTTTCGATCAAAAATGGCAGAAAACTAGAAGAAATACAACGAAAATTTTAAAAGGTACCTCTTTTGATCTTAAGGTACTCTATAACAAATATTTTTCGTTTTTTAGTTCAACGTTAGAAAGATGACATCTTATCTCGGTCCAGAAAGTCCACGCCCGTATTCGGTTGCAGCCGAATTTTATTTTAATTCACTTCAACATTTACCATCAATTTATTCAACAACAAAAGATATTCAACAATATCGACCAACAACATCCACTTCTCATTTTGGTTCAACGTACGAAAATGAATTTTGTTTCTATATAGCTAAACATGCTGAGTTGAATTGTAACGACAATATCTGCTGTATTACGGATGAATGTGCTTGGCCGGAAATAATACAAGAACGTCTTTTTATTATTAAAAAGATCACTCATATCAACAGCAATGTATTACAAAATGAGGGTGCGTATAGAAAAGGTTTACGCTACTGTAAGCTATTTTGTCTTTATTTCATATTCTATAGAAACTATTGAGTTACTTACATCAAACACATTTGATCGTATTATTCTCATCCATTGTTTGCACTCGTTAAATGATTTAACGACTCATTTTCCCGCTATACGTCAGTCATTGAAACCAAATGGACGATTGTTAATTATACACCGAGATTTAGCAATTAATACATTACCATTACCAAATGAAGTATTAACAACATGGTTAAATAATACAAATTTTCACGCAACAAAACTCATCGAAGATTTACAACGAAATAAAGGTATGAGTTTATTATGGGAAATTGAAACCATACGATTTTTATCGCATAAAATTAAATGGTTTACGTTGTTATATAACAGAAGTTTTTATCCATTGAATATGAGTACTATGAAACAGATCACAGATGGTTTACGTCAATTGAACGAGAGTTATTTCAAATATCAAAATGGACCATTAGAATTATATGATCGTTTATTATTTTTATCGTTACAAGTCGAATCGGTTAAAACGCCGCCGATTACTCAACTTCTTCCATCTATCAAGAAAAAACTACCAAAAATAACAGTTGCTGCAGCAATACTTGAACCACATGAAACATGGGACTACAAATTATTAGTAACAGATGAAGTGACAGAATTACTTAATATACGAAAACAAAAGTGGATTAAACCACGAAATTTATTTGAATCGTCAATTAGTTTTTCTTAATAGATCGCAAAGAATGGAATAACGACGATTATTATTCAGTCATGGAGAGAGTCTTAATCTAATTCTTTATTATATCAGGTATATTTATTTGAACAGACATTTTTCTCCCTCTCATACTGTAGGCTCGAACGATTGATCAGTCACTTCATTTTAAAGAAAACAAAAATAAAATAAATGCATATAACAACAATAAAAAAATGAATTTATCATATTATTGCTTCCCGTACAGTAATGAAAAAATGGTATGTATGTGTTAGAGGTCAACGGTAGACTAACTTTCGGTCCCTCGTGAGGACCATTCCATAAATTTCTTGCCTTGTCAAGTTTCCAAAAAGTCTCCTTTGTGAGGATCACTCGTAAACTTTCTGCCCCGTCACCGCCTCGTCCGTCGTCAACTCTGAAAAATATTTTCCATTAGGGCTTTCTTACTGATCCTCTTAGGTCAGAGAAAACCACAACATACGCCAGTTATTTTTCCACGTTAGTTCACAAGAAGAACCATTATCTTTATCATAAAAATAGAACACACATCAACATAGAGACGTACTAAATGCATATATTTTTGTTTCTTTTAATTGTGAATCTAAAAAAATTCAGTGCATCGTCTACATTCCATCCTTTGTCAGCAAGGAAATATATTCCCTGCAAGGTTGATCCCGTGCCTTGTCAAATTTTCAAAAAAAATGGTTCTCGCAGGAGTTGCCCCATGATTCCTCACAGGAATCCTCGTCCATCATTTACCTCTGGTGTATGTGTGTAAGATAAAAAAACATTTATATATACGCTAGACAAATAAAATGAAATACAGAAGAAAAATTTGAGAGAAAATGTGTCAGCCTGTTAATTAAAAAATAAAATAAGAACAATTCGAACTATACGATAATTTCTGATTACTATTCATATCAAAGTTTGACGAAATATCTCTGGAGAAAAGGGCATTTTCAAAATTTACATATTCAAAATCAACGTGGTCGATTCCGTTGCACGGCGCAAAGCTCTCATCGGGGTATAGAAAGCTCGAGGTGGCTTCACTTATACTATAGTCATGCACGGTATCTAATATTATAGTTAGTACTATAGTTTAACCTACGAATTTAAAATATGTCGCTTTTTCTTTCTCCTTTAATTTCACTTTTCTCCCCTTGTAACCTTTTTTCTTCTATATGTAGATCTGTACTTTAGACTTATACATAGTTTTAGTTTTTAGCTAATCATTGACTAAAAACTAAAACTATGTATAAGTCAAAAGTCTCACCTTATGTTCAATTTGTTTCTTCATTACAACTCTAGTAGAAATGAACTGTATTAGGGAGCATAATAAGAATCTTTTATTGCCATACGAAAAGTATAAAAACAAAATGTTGGGCATGCTCTACAACTAATGGTACATGAAGAGATAAATTTTTTTCTAAATATATTCTGTTGTATAATATTTATTCGCATCTTTTTTCAGTATCACATGTAGCGGATTGAATGTTGTTTTTTTTGGTTGATTATAAATTACACTATTCTCAACATGTTTTTCTACTATTTGACGATTATCGCCTTCATTTTCACTTGCTGTAGCATCAATTAATGTTGGATAGGCGCTTGTCACTGTTGTATCACCTTTGTTATGAGGTGATGACAGCGGCTCTAATTGACTTTGACGTCGTGAGTTAACATCAAAAACCGATGGTGGTGGTGTATGGGAGATATCGTTCGATAGTAACGTTGGCGGCGTTAGTGGTGATGATGCTCGAGTATTGTCTAATGTTTCTGGATTTTCTACTGGTAAAAGAGGAGTTATTTCCGTATCAATTTTATCCGAAATTGTAACAGCAGTATTTGTCAAATTCTCTAGTTCACTTAACGGATTCACAACAATTTGAACAAGATCGTCACTATTATCATTTACTTCCTGAGTGATGTGAATGGGCGAAGAAGGTTGCTCGAGAGAAGGATTAATTGATATAGTTTTAGTCAATGTTTCAACTTTATCTGGTAAATCGATACCGTATATTTTTGCTTCTTTGATTTTATCGACTGTCGCTTGTTGATCAGTTAACTCAGCACCGTATACTCCGCTATCTACACTTACAATAGGTTTGAGTGATGGTGGTACAGCAGATGTCATGATTGCTGTTCCTGCTGCTTCAGAACCCGTTGAACTAACTTCTTTTAATTGATGACTGGAAGTCGTCGTTGTTGCCGCATTTCCGCCTACAGGAGTGGTCGTCGGCTTGAAACGTGATGAATTTAAATCAGATATCTGAACAGTTCGCTCAGGTACAAGTTTACGCTTTTGAGCTTGAGCACCGCTTGTTGGTGATGAGTCTAACATTGGAGTTTTATCGGATGGTGTTGGAACATGTTTTTGATTCGTATTGTTTTTAGTCGTAGCAGCTGATAATGGTTTTTTTGACGCTGTCACATTTTTTGAAGCAGACGATGAAGATGTTTTTACTGATGATTGTCGTCTACAAAAGCAAGTCATTTATGAAAATATGAGCGAGTGATTTTAATTTGATTCCCTCCTTTAAAAATCTCTGAAGAATGAGGTGACTTAAGTTCGAGAAGGAGGTGCATCGACTACGCTGAATACTGGTAAATACCTTTTGAAAAATATTAACAATACTATTCCGATTGCAATAGCCACAACAAGCGTTCCAATTCCAGCAATAACTCCAATAATTATTTCTAAAAATAAAGATAAAATATAGTAGACAAACCTAAAACTATCATCAACGATTATATACCTTTTTTGTGAGATTTTTTTGTTATTGTTTGGTTTTTATTTGCGAATTCTTCTACTATTCCGAATACTGTTGTTGTTATCGATGCTAGTGAAAGTATGGGCGTTGTTGAACTGGGCAAGATTACATGATCATAGTTACGCGAAGTCGATGGTACAACTGAAAGTGTAAATAAAGAATTAATAAAGAAATTATCTAAAACATGTATGTACTGCACCTTTGTAACGAATTTTAAAATGACGAGATTTTGATGATAAAGTCGTCTGAAGTGACATATAAACAGAATTTGATGGAATTATATAACGTGCAGATGATAATGGATGATTTGATGATCGTTCATCACCACACCATGTATGATACCATTTCCAAATGGCACCATTTTTTCCATTCTGATAATGATTGTTGTTATTTGTTAATGAATCATTACTATTGCCTCCATAACCAAATATTTCCAAGTATTCAGTATGACATTTGATTGAGTCGTGTAATTGTAATTGTAATGGTGCTAGTTCGATGTGCATTGAATGCTCAGCTTCTAAAAAAAACGAGAAAAAAAATGTGTCATACCAAAAAACTTAAAGAAAAAAACTGTCCAACCTATACTAATTGAACATTTTAAATTGTCGGCCATTGGATATGGATAGGCTAGAAAAAGTGTTAGAAAACAAGAACTTATTTTCAGCGAATTAAACAATATATGTATCCTTATAATTTACCTGGAGAAACAATAAATCCGTATAAAGTGTTTCGAACAGTTTCTTTATGTTGACAAAGAGTATAAACTAAAATAAAATGAAGAAATAATATTGATGTTAATGTTATCACATTAGATTGTTGATAGAAGCATTCCTAGTGAATGATGAAAGAGTCTGGAACCCACTGAAACTTTAATTAAAGTATTTTTCTTTTGTATGTGTCTTATATTCGACAATCAATTACACAGTCGAATATTCATTCATGTGAACTGTCCATTTTTGCACTCTGTTTACTTTCTCTTTAATTAACCATAGCCATGAAAAAGCTTTAGAACTTGAAAGAGATAGGCTTGTTCATTCATGAAAATTTACAAGACTGTTGGTGATTAATAATGGTACATCTAACTGGTTTTATATAAATTAAATTAAATTGATCTATAGTGTCTAATAATTAAACGCAAAAATGTAAACATATTATTCAAATCAACTTCGTCATAATGGTACTTCTCTGATAGAGACGATAGTCTACTGAATTACATGAAATGCCTACACTATAAAGAATAAATAGGTAAATAATCTCATCTATCATTTCGTAAAGTATTAATAGAGAATCAAGACTTAGTATAGCTTCTTCATAATACATTATCAGTATCCATAAATCAACAGATTAATTTTAATCACATGTAGAATAATTAATTAAGCGAGAAATTGGTCATGTTTTATGTCAAAAAAAAAATATATCAATAAATAATTCTTTTTCTAGAAAAATAGTAAAATTATATAGACGATGTTCTAAAGTAGTTAATTTTTTGTTGTTTTTTTTTCATCGAATTAGTAGTTATGATTTAATTAATATTTTGTCAAAAGTCAATAAAAACATGTCTACCGTTTATCTAACTTCCATAATTTATGACAAGAACATACTTTGCATACAGGTATATTTTACGAAAAAATATGTTGGAGCTTGTCTTTCGCCATCTTTACATAAAACATAATCTGTTGATGATATATCAATTGTACAACTATGGTTTCCTTCACATTGTGTAGCATTAATGTTATTTTGACAATGAATTAAATATTCTGTATGAACATCTGGTTCACAACGTTTTGTACGCCGATAGACTTTTTTTACAATAACATCTGTTAATAATGCATCGTCATCAGGACAAGTTAATTGTTGTGGACCTTCTAAAACATATGTAAAAATATTGTTGATATTCTATTATATACTCCTACAGAGATTTTTGAACTACACACATACACACACACGTACCTTGAGTTGTACACCAAAATTTTTCATATGTTTTCGTTAATACTATAAAATGAAACCAGATTAATGTATACATAGTAGATTTAAATTATCTTGTTCCTTTTTATTTTTATCATACCTAACGAACAGCACATAATGAGTGCCAGTAGTATAATTCTCCATACCATCCTACATGGGTCCAATTTTAAATTGCTGAAGATTAATATTAATCATTACAAAATTCTAGAATACAGAAACATCTGAGACTCTTATCACTCTTAATAGTAATAAACAAGGAATATATATATATATATTTATCGACTAATATTCTGATGACAGAATCTATCGATCGTTAATGTATTTCTCAGATGATTGTACACAGTCACGTGAAAACAATTTGATATTTCGAATAGTTACTATGAGACAAATCTCCTTTTGTATATAATAGAAATTTTTCAAGTGTTATTCTATATCACGTTGTTATCTTGATACCACACATCATTTGTTATTTGATATCTCCGTTTCAAGATTTTCTAGCCTAGAGAAGTAGAAAAATATACAATAGTATATACTATTTACTATATATATAATAATATATATGTATATATTATAGTTGTCGCTGGTGACATTAATTATTATTTAGTTGTGATATAAATGATAAGTGAAAATACTTAAACGGCATTTTTTTAACACATGTAAAATATAAATGAAATACTTTGACAATTATTTAACAAAAGAGAAGTACTCTACACTATGTATAAGCATTTTTAAGTATTCATTATATATAACTACATACCACCGATGTACATATATAGAACTATCAACGAATTACACTCTATATTCCCTTCTCTCTTTATCTCTCTCTCTCTCTCTCTCTCTCTCTTTCACTGTTCTCATTTTTAATCATTATCATCTTTCAGATCGCTTCTTACAGAATAAATTTGTTTGTCTATTTATCTATATCTACGATATATGAGATATTTTTAAAGAGATGACGTGTCTAATAACTTTTAAGCTATTAATGAGATACGATACTAGCAACACTCCATTTGACAATGACACATGTTGAATAATGCTCAATTTGACATAATACAAAATTACCTCCGCTATCACTACGATTGCTACATCATTTGTATCGAGAAAGTAGACAAGAAAAAATAACAATTGTGCGTGCGGTTGATTTCTTGTCAATCATATAAATACTTCTTTTTTCCTTCTAATAGTAATAATTTGACTTAGGAACGTTTATTGTTATTATTATTATTATTATTATTATTATTATTAGCGAGGTTTACGGCTAATTAAAAATGCAGAAAAAATAGTATGACATACTGAACTTCATACGTGAAAAAACATTAAAAATCTCATTTTTTATTTTATCATTCACCTTTAAAACTAAATTTTCAAGAATTTTTTTCTTCAAAATTTTAATTAGATGTTTAATCTTTTTACAAGGATGTGTTACATTCCTCTTTCAATTAGTTCTAATTTTTCCTTTTACTTCATTGAACTTACAATGTAAACTTTCTAGCGGTGTATTTATGTTTAATGAACTGATTAACACCAACTCTTGCTTCACAACTCTATTGTTTATACTAAAAATTAGCTAAAAAAATGGTATCAATTGAATAGATGTAATATTTCTAGATAACATACATACTTGAGGGTTAAATATAATATAAATAGTGTAGTTTTGTTGTGAAAAAAAAAATTCTGATCGCAAACTGTTATCTTACCTTTCTATTATCCGATATTTCTTCTTCGTGTTTCCATGTTTATTATTATGTGAAATATAAATTCGTTTTAGTGTCGATTAGAAAGAGAGAAAATGACCAAAATATGGAACAAATTTTTCTCTTCTTTGTATGATTTGTTTAAAATTATATTCAATGTTCGCTGTTTTTTTGTCGTTTATTATGATAACATTATGATCAATATGGTTATGATTACTAAGCATACAACAAAATCATTCATCTTTATGTATGTGTATATTTCTAGTCCCATAGAGAGAGCAAGAAAGATCTGTGTATGAATATACACAATATACAAATTCTATCTATCCTAACCTATATTCGAAAACATGTACAGATGATGATTTGACACTAATTTACATAATGAATATAGTTGTTTTTATTATGGTATATAGAAAGAGAGAAAATGATATGTACCAAACGTATATGAAACAAATGATAACGATTCCATTCTTTTACGGTTTTAAAGACCCAGGGATCCATGTATTAAACAAACAATGAATTAGAAAAAAAAGAGAGACGTTTATTATGAGATGTCACTTGAATCAACATTGAGAAAAACAATTATAGTTTGCATAACTTCTATGAAAGCTGTCAAGCGTTGTACAAGAACAGGGAACAAATAATCAAACAGAAGTTCTATTTCATCTTGCTGATCTTACCAAAAGAAAAGAAGAAAAAAAAATATCGAAGGATGAAACAATAAAAATTGTTTTATAAATAAACATGGGTAAAAAAAAAAAAAACAGCATATTTTACTGCTAGCTTGAATAATTAGCTTCTTTCTTACTTTTCAAGACAAAGATGAATACATGATGATCGATGTAGTTCAACAAAGTTTAATCCATGTAATCAATCTTTTTTTTTTTCTTTCGAAAATGGTAGCTAATATAAAACAGCAAGTGCTCATCCGTAGGAAAGAGATTTGTCAATTTTTTTTTTCTTCTTTTTAGATCTCGTATACAGAAATCTTTTCTATTTCTATTTTTTTTTTGTTCTTCTTGAATACAATACTTCGTACAGTTATTTACAGTCAATTTAGTTTTTTTTTTTCAGATATGTTGAATGACATTTTTTTCCTGTTATTGTTGAAGTGAAATCAAATATATTCGGTTCCTATCGATAAGTGACTGATGAGTTTCTCATAGTTAATTCATGCTCTATAGTCCTCGTGTCAATATTAATTACACACAAAATTCGAGTTCGTATGAAAGAAAATGAACTTTACAATAATACACACAAAAAAAAGGAAAAAATTTGTGATTAAAAATTATCCATGACATTAAAATTAGTCTTTTCATTTCAGTGAACAGTGTGCATTAGCAATTGTAAATAGAAAATATTATTCTTTCTTGTTTTCAAATACACGCAACGAACGTGGGTGATAGAATAAGCTCATTATACTGCCTTTTCACAATAAAAACAACAATCATAATAATAATTATTATTTACACACATAGTCTGATATACAAACCTATTTTTATGAAAAAATTTAAAATAATTAATATTGTCAAAAGACATCCATCTATATTAGTGATATTACAAAAACAGTGGCACATACATATAGGAAAGAAGAAAAAGAAGAAGAAAAAAAATGTGGTTTCAATACAGAAAGAGCAAATTATGTCTTTTAAAGTTCACACGTGGTAAAAAGATCACGAATCTTCAAAAGATAGAATAATTTTGTCCTATTCTATAAAACGATACAATATTACATTCAACTAGTTAACTGTCTATCATCTTAAACTTTATGAAAACTTACAAGATTTTTCTTACCGAATCAAATATTTCATGTAAACTGATCATCATCATTAAAGAGGTTGTCAAAAACGATACATTATCGATAAATGTAATTGAAATTTTTATGTTTAAACTATATAATATTGACTAAAATCTTTTCTTTCCTTTATCACATCAAGACATACGTTTTTTAACTTATAAAAATGACTTATTATTGTTGTTTTCTTGCTTGTCATCAATAGTGTCATCAATAGAATAAATAGTTTATTTCGTCATCATTAGGGATTATTGTTTATTTAATATAGTTTGTTCTAAATCAGGTACAAATTACTTTTGGTGTATTCTTCTTCTTTTGTTTTGAAAAACTTTTCATTTTTTTTTTCTTTTTGACGTATTTTAGTAGTTCAAACAGTTTGTGGTAAAAGAAAAACCATTTTTTTTTATGGAAAGTCTCCTAGTCTATTCTTCGTTTTTTTTTTCTTCTTCTTCTTCTTTGTCAGTCTATAGAGAAAGGAAAAAAAAATTTTGTTTTTTCTTCTTGTAAAAAGAACACATTTCTTCACGGTTAACATTACAAGAGATCTTTCTCTCAATGAAGAGAGAAGAGGAAAATCAATGAGTAGAAAGAACTATTGTCATCTATTCTAATACATGATAATAATATATATTTGTACTTCTATTTGAAAAAAACCGAATTAATAGAAAGATTTGTACTATCAAAAGAGAGAAAACAAGAGAAGAAGAAAACAAAACATAGAACTTTTTCCAGTTATTTTTTTTTCTAAGAGAGAAAGAGTAGATAGTGATAATATAATGTTGTAAAAAAAAAAAAAAAGAAGCGAAGTATTCATAAGAGGAAATAAATGTACATGTACTAGACGAATGACGATGATGAAAATATTTGTCTTCAAGCTAAAAGTAGAAGCGAGAATTTAGATCGTATTAAAATAGAGTTATACATCATATTTCAGATTAAATATTGAAATTAAGTTTTATTGCCATATATTTTCTTGAAAAATACTTATTTAAAAAAGTCGCATTCAAAAATCTATCTGTATATTCCTCTCTAATTATGTCAAAAAAAAAGAAAAAAAGAAGAGCTTCACCAAAAAAAAGAAAAATATGCTTTCGATATGAATTCCTTATGATCATTTTCTTTTTTTTCTTCTTCTCTTTGTTTATTATGAAGAAGAAAATTTCATTTATTCGTTGTTCATGAAATTTTTTTTGTCATTTTTTTTTTTTATGCCACTTTTTACTCGAACAACAACAAACAATAATGAAACAAAGATTTGGACTATCATTTTTTTTTTTTTGTTTTGTGTTCAACGAAGAATATGATCTATACTAAAAATGTAAAAAATAGGAAATCATGGTGATAGATCTTCGGGGGTGAAGAAAAAAAAAAAAAAAAGGAAAAGAATTTGTTTAAACGTCTCGCGGTTTAAAAAAATGAGATTCGCTGCGAATGACCTTGATTTAATAATAAAGAAAAAAAAAAGAATGAGAAAATTAGTATATAATATATAGACATAAGAAATTGTTTTGTCATTATTGAAATGAATATATGTGACTTTGTTCTCTTTATCAGTAATATTAACCGAATGGGGAATATTAATAATTGAAATTTGTTTTCTTTTCTTTTCTAACTTAAATAAGATTCAGATCAACAAGTTCCATAATGTAAACGAATAGTTTAAAAATCCTCCCACCCTGAACTTAATCAAAAGATTTATCCATCTCAACAATATTGAAAAATTTGTTTATTTGACATATCTTATGTTTTATTATATTGTATACAACAAAATTTATTTTTTCTTCAAATATGCAAATTTAATCTAAGTACTCTTCTCTTTTATTATTATTTTTCTTGACTTGAAACATGTTCTTTCGTCTTCTATACTAAGTAAAATAATAAATCAGACTGTAAATTAACTCTGAATGAGCACTTATTTTGGCGACATTATTTTTTTCTTTTTTTTTTTTTTTTTTTTTTTTTTTTACGGATTCCTGATTTTTGCTTATATAGAGTGTTAACGTTTTAATTTAGATATAGAAGAGAAGTGTTATTTATAATTGTAAAACAGTTCATTTCGATTTTTTATACACTTCTCTTTTTTTTTCTTCTTCTTCTTCTATTGATTTATTTTTCATTTTCTTTTTTTGTTCATCTTATATATGATCTATTTTTCTTCTCAATCATCTATATACTCAATGTCCATACACATATTTATCATAATCGATTTTTATTCGAAAAAAATTTGTCTAGTTATAGTAATTATATAAAAGAGCAATAAATGTATATTTGCATGTTGATCATACACTATATCGTGACAATTTAGTTCTTGAAAAAGGAAAACATACAATGAGACGAAAATTTTTTGACACAAAAATGGACTTATAGTTCGTATAATACTAATGATCAAGTTAACCTACATGTATAAAGAAGAACAATCATTTTTGATTGGTTTGGTCTAAATCGGGTTTATTACTCATTTAATCTACTTTTTTTCTATAACAATTAAAAGAAATATTTTATCTTCAAATTTCATTTTCTTATTTTATAAACACTATATAAAAAACGTTTATATCTATTGTTCTTTATTTTATATTCATTACTCATCATTTATTGAATGTATTCAATAATTTAACACTCAACCATACAGAGATATCGTGTCTATAGACTATAGACATATATATATATATATACACATATGTGATTTCCCGAATGACAGATTACAACACTGACAACTATTATAGTAAAGACTTTTATCATATTTTCTTATAAAAAATAACCATTTTTCTCCATTTTAATTGATTTAATGATAGCAATTTAATGAAAAAATGATAGAAAAATAAAAAATTTAAAAATTATTATTTTGTACTATTCAAAAGATTGTTTACAGATGATGATTATTGTTACTTCCGCATAAGGAAGAACTTTCTCCTGTTTACTGTTCATTTATATTGAAACAAAATCTAGCGTTCATTTGACAATTAAGTCAAAGAATCTCGTGTTCGATGATCGTATGCAAGATCAAGATTAATTTTCTTGAACAATAGACTTATTACTTTTTTTTTTAAATACATGAAGTGTTTTTCCAACCGTATAAAAATTGAATATCTATTTTTAGTTGCTTTGCAGTTATTATAGTGTCTGTAAGGCTCAAAATAGATGAACTAAAATGACTAGAATATATTTGTTACATTATAATACACAAGGGTATAAAAAACTTGTTTATTATCGATCGCCCGCAGACACAATGTCCCAATTTCATAAAAACGTTTTTTTGCATTGGTTTTCGTCTTTGAGCTTGGTTTTTTACATAATACATCTTTTCAAATAACCAACAATAAATAAAGTAGTTTAAGCAGATCTGACTTTTTATCTTTGATTTTTACTTTAACCGATCAGAGTTCCATCATCTTTGTCGAATTCAAAATAAAGTTTTCAAATTGTGTACCTTTTCTCTTTGCTTTTAATCCAATTTATATATGTTAACAGAAACAAAATGTTGTACGATTGATGTTTAGTATCACTTACACGAAAAACAGTTAGATGTAATCTTAAAAAATAAAACGCACGATAAACAACACACTATAGAAGATATAGGCTATC
>CAJNOQ010003442.1:3082-20264 GCA_905250885.1 Didymodactylos carnosus | reverse complement strand
GAGTTTGTAGAGAATGCCATGTTCAACGACGCAACTTTGATATCCCAAATATCAGCCGTGTTTCCACTGGTAATTCATTGTATTCTCTCGCTGTTCGATATATCATTGAGTCGTACAACATATTCAAACGACAACGCGGAGTTGGAAATAGCGTCTTCTCGCGACTTTGTAGTGAGTATGAAAAAACAGTAGGAGGATCTGAACGTGATGGCAGCAGAGTTTCTAAGAAAGGTGTTTTTCCCGTAACTATTTTTTGGAATAAAACTAACCTGTGTCGCATAAAAACAACTCACAACGGCTCCCATCCCAAATCTCTAAACACTCGCGGACTGAGGACTGAGGTTACCAAGGTTAAGCAAATGAATAAAACTCTATGGCATAGACACCACCAACTTTTCTGAAAAACACGCAAAGAAAAACAAAGGCAAGGGATAAATAATACTGATGCGATGCAAGGGGACAGTCTAACTACACAACAAAATCGAAAGCGGATGATAAGGATATACTAAACCTAGTATTCAATTATTTAGGAAATGAATCCTTTGTATTTTCTAGAAAATTAGCAAGAGTTGTAAGAAATGCAAATGTGAAGTGTCGAATAATATTTCGGAAGCGTAAAACAATTGATCAAGAATTTCGTAGACAGATGAAAGAATATAGTTTCAGAAAAGTTGGTGTTGTCTAATACGTTCAATGACATCTCATTTAAAACTCTAGTGTTCTGATTGAATAGTGTTAAAGTAAAATGATTGATCGACAAAATGATCAATAAGGAAAGAACGCGAGTCATAATGTTATGGGTGTAAATAGTCGGTTTTTTCTCAGTTTATGAATAATTTTACTTGATAATGAAGCGAGAAGCTTCGAAAGCTTGCAAAAACATGTTTAAAATTGTATAATAAAGTCTTTTAAAAAAACACTCTTATTAAAAGGATTTGATTTAATTTAACGTGAATTATTTTGTTCAAAAGTCAGTTAAAAGCCTTTTGGTTTTTAATGAATACTCTATAAGGCTACCTTAGTCTGAAAAACTATTCGAATTTAGTTGTAGTGTTTCACAACAATTTTTACATCAATTATTGTTTTGTGCCTTGAAAACACAGCCGGTCGTAAAGGGTTAATGATAGATAAACACAATCGCATGCTGATTGACTGAGCAAAATATACGTAAGAATAATACGAAACAATGAGAAAAGCAATAATTATAACAAAAAATTAGCTTTTACCGAAGAGTCTATTGGATCGACCTTTAAAAATGAAAATTATTCATATCGTATACATTAGGAAAGGACTATTCAGTGGTTGATTCTACGTTGAAACGAAAGTGTCGTTTAATTCATTTCATCTTTCATTATCGATAACTTAAACTCGTAAGATCGAACTTTTAAAGAAAATGCAAGAGAAAGTGACTCTAGTCAATTGGGGTAATCACTAATCTTTATTTAGAGAGATAGATCGATTAAAGAATTTCTCAAATTCAAGCATGTCGAAAAATAAATTAGGACGCATTGTCACTGTCGGAGCAGGACCAGGTGGACTTACACTAGCATGCATTCTAAGGCGCGCGTAATTCAAAGTTTCCACACCTCGCCTTTTATCCCTTAAACACACATAGTCTGATAGAGTCGAGCACGCTGATTCCGAATATCACCTTTTTAGCTCGATTCGACAAAGTTTTGGGTTGAAAAATCTCAAAATACTGAGAATACCTCAAAAACAGCGAAAGCCGAAGCTTATGAAAACTTTCAAAAATCTCCCTACGGTTTCCCTTTTTGATTTTCTTGAAGGCATTTTCGAATTCCTCAGTATCAAATACCCCAAGAACAATGGTCTAGAGTATTACAAGGCTCTCGTAGACCCACAGGAAATTTTGAAAGCGAAGCACCTCAGTTTTGTAAAACCGACTTTGCAACCCTATCTCCTCCATCAGCTTAAGACTTAGCCACTTGAATCATGCGCCAAAAGATTCGCCATGTCGCGCGCAAAAACTAATGTTTCGTTTTTTTGAAATATGTTTTTCGTTAGTAATATATATAGCACCATTAATAGCGGGACCCTACAATCCTTCAGGTCATTTTTTACTAGAAATTTCATTTCTTGCTTCAAATAAACAAAAACCACATCAAACGGGTTAAATTTAATGGAGAATTCACTGGAAATAGTTTCGAAAGCTTTCAAGGATTTATAGAGGGTCTCGGGAAGGTCTCTGGAGAGTTTTGAAGCACTAAGTAATCCTACCAATTCTGCTTCAAGTTTTCTCGTTTATTCTCCTTCATTTACTGTCATATTCTATCGATGAACTATAAAAAATATAAGTACATAGAAAAAAAGTTAAAAATATATCTGATCTTTGGAAACAAAGACCAGAAGACAAAAGAACTGTACAAAAAGCCTATGAAAATACGTGATCTAATCATCTAAATTTGCATTAGTGATCTTTCGGTGACTAATAATGTTATCTCTACAAAGTCCACTAAAAAACATCATCAGTACTTGTTTATAATCTTGCTCAACCCAAACCTAAAACTTTGTCGAATCGAGCTAAAAAGGTGATATTCGGAATCAGCGTGCTCGACTCTATCAGACCATGTGTGTTTAAGCGAATAAAGGCGAGGTGTGGAAACTTTGAATTACGCACGCCTTACAACTAAAGGGTTTTGAAGTCAAAGTGTCTACATCACCTTACGTGTACCGGAGAATTGGGTCGCCGAGTCAGGCATTGCTTTCGATCAATCAGAACAAGTTCGTAATCATCTTCTTCATTTATTTGCAGACTGGGACAATAGTTTGCTCAACTTTATTCATTCTTGCGATGCTAATTTTACTCCACGCCCTCTATATATGCTACCTATAAATCATAGATGGGAAACGCAACAAGGTGTCACATTACTAGGCGATGCTGCTCATCTCATGTCTCCTTTTGCCGGCGAGGGTGTTAATTTGGCTATCCTCGATGCTACAGAGCTGGCTCTTGCCATCATCAGCGCAGACGATTTAAAACAAGCAATTCACAACTATGAGCAAAAGATGTTTTCTCGTGCCGCTAAAGCTGCCGACGAATCCTCAACCAATCTTGATCTATTTATTTCATCTGGAAATGCAGCAAAAATAGAGGCAGACCTCTTTAAAAAACTGATGGAAAGTGGCCACCAAATGACAAGGAAACTCCTGTTACTGCATAGTCAAAAGTTGCAATCTTACACTTAAATAACAATGACGACTATACACTCTATCTGATGCAGTGCGCGGATAAAAATATGTACATCACATTCCACTGCTCATTCGAACTTTGAGTTCAACCTTGAATTTCATGAAACTCTCAATGCGCGACATATGGCACCCCTGATAAGAACAAGAATGGCGCGCTATTTACAGTCTGACTTCTTCACAGTTTTTAACTGTCTGAGTCAAATTCCTTATCCATCGTACTAAACGTTGGAGAAAAACATAGAATTAGTAAGAAGAGAGTAATGTACTGAAAGTATGCATGTTTATTTAGACGATAAACCAGTTACTTACTCATTCATCCGTTTGATTAAATTCTTGGCATCTTGTAGAACTGATGTACTTTGAACAGGGAGAGGGACATTCGACGTTTAATCTCTTGGTACAATTCAATTTCTTCCTCTTCAAAACTTGATACATCTCTTAACGTTGTTGGTCTCTCACGCGGCAATATTGAATCAGAGCGAATAAAAACACTTGCAGCCAACTGACTTATGGATAGAAATGGTGTTTGTTGATTTTCATGTGCAGGCGTGGAATCTGCTGGATTAGTTGTTGTCAATGTTGATCGTCGCTGCACATTGATCAGAGAATTTGAAGCGATGGAACTTCTCGATTGCTGTTTAGTTTGTGTTAACGAGAGTAACATTGACATTATTGTCAATCTGAAAAGTGGAAATACTGTTATTTCCAAATGGCCTTAATGTGGGTATATGTGCAAGCTTTAACAGAAAAAATTATGATAAAATCGAGGTGCATGATAAAATTATTACTCACGTTGTCTGAGTATCAGTTTGTGATGGTTGCATTTGTGGTGATGTCTCAACGATCGATTTCGACATGATTAGTCCACGATCAGATATAGCCGCTGCGGAAGGAACTACTTCATTTTTCACCAATAAGTATGAGAATGGAAATAAAGCTGGACGGCTGAGTTCACTATTCGTAGTCATCGCGAGAATAACAACATTTAATAAATTTTTTAGATTTTTTGACGTGTAGCGATAGGGCAGCTGCAATGATTCATGTGTTGTGCGTGCCGTTGATTCTTCTTCTACACAAATAATACCATCTTCTTCTTCTTCTTGTATGGTTGATGGTGGTGACGATAATTGTGGCTGCATTGGATTTTCTTCTTCCGTTTCATCCATAATATTACCACCAACATATAACTTCTATCTCGAGTGAGAATCTAAAGTATTACAAATAATTACTTTTAGGTTCCTGAAAGTTGATGAAAACTAGAAGTGTACAATAAAGAGCAATGCTTTAAAAATCTAAGTTTTTGCGTATCTTATACAAATCTTAGTAATATTATGAATGCAACATCACTAGAAAATATTTAGCTAATTTTTGAATATCAAGTGCTAAAAATGTTTTGAATTTTTAAACTCGCCTTTATTGGAACTATCGAAATATATTTTATAACTGCTGTTTTGTTACAGAAAAGCCCAAGCCTTGGAAACTTGAACTGGCCCTCACTACGCGCGCAGATTAGTGCGTGGATGGGTAACCGTCACTGGAGATGGAATCACCGTTTTATTTCGGCGACGTCTGATGTATATATTCTCAACATGAGTTGAGAGAAGTTACAATAAGGCAGTCTCGAGGACTGCGCGCGTAATCATTAAAAAATCATAAATATCATAAGAATACATATGACAGTAGTTTTAGTCTGAAAATTTTAGATGACTGTAAAAATAGATTCAGCAATGTTGTCTCCAGTATAAACATTCTCTTTTCTTTTGTGTGATGGAGTTTCTTCATTTTTTAGGATATTCTAATCATCACTTGCTTAATAGATTCATTCAACCTGATTGTGTGATCAGAGAAACACGGGTACACATATCTGTGTTTCTTTTTCCTTTTTTTGTGTGTGCATAAATTATATAACTAAATAAAGCGCTCTCTCTCTCAACTAATCATCTTCTTTCCTTGACTAAAGACTTCATGTTACGTAAGAGATAACTGAAAATATTGGATAAAACGTCGCTGAACATTTACATGTTTTTAAAAATTTAACATATGGTCAAGAAGTGTGAATAAAAATTAGGTATACGTTTATATATATGAACTATTGAGTCATCTTTTAAGGTGAAGAATTTCAAAACAGATAATAACGACCTTTATCATAATGAAAATAACTATTTTCTGTTCCGTTTGGTCTTTATTAAAGACATCAGCAGTCGAATGTGACAAATGACAGTTGATTCTGAAGATAGAAAATAGTAGATAAAATAAAATACAAGTATTTATGCAAAATAAAATCGATAGAACAGAACGAACTTTCTTTTCTAACTTTGTCCGTACACGTGATGCATCATCAAAGTACTTTGAGGTCAAAACTTGTTTGTGAATAGATTGTTCTTTTGTTTTGTTTTGTGTGAATATCTATCAACAAGCTCTGTTTGACAGTTCTTTTTATAGCGTGTGATCTTAGAAAATCCTGTTCCATAAAAAGCTTTCTGATGTTGGGATCTCAAGATGTAGTTTGTGTTAGTTTTAAAACTTAATTTGCTTTTTAGATACGAGGGACAAAATCCTTTTATTATCATAAATCCATGTGTGAGAACACTATTTTTAAATGATTCAGTGAGATCGATCCATCCTAAGCATTCAAGAAGTTTTTGTTTATTAGTTAATCTCTTACAACCAGAGACCAAGCACGCAATCTATACTGTAATGTTGATAAAGAATCGAGATGTGTGACGTACGTAGAGGAGTAGATGACTGAACCGTACATACAGATGACTGACTTTTTTGGTGAAATTTAAGTATACAAAAGACTGTCCAACATGACCTAAAACAAGAAAAAGGAGAAAGAGAGGTGATAAATAAATGCATTTTACTCAGAACACAAACCGGTAAAACAGTCTTTGTTACACCAAATAATGAATGTTTCTCTCCTAATTCGTGCAGGAGCGGTTGGTATTTGTTTGATTCTTGTACACATCTTGTACAGTTACATATTTGGCGAATTTCCATAAGTATTTCATTTCTGGATGCTGTTCAAATAAACTAGAGTAAAAAGCAATAACTCTGATGTTTGGAATGTAAAGAACGACGACTTTTCAATTATATAAGTTTTCTCTGCATAGTCATGAATAAAATCAGAAAGAGTGGTCCGATAGAACGATGTTCTTAGTTACTGCATTTATTGACCAATAGAGTGCGAACTACTATCTCTTTCAAAAACGAGTGTCTGCGACTAGTCTTTAAATAATTTTTATTGATACTTCTCGAAATTCAAAACAAAAGCCTTACAAGAACATTTTTATTAGAGAAAAACAGTTTTAAAACATTTCTTTGCAAAAACTATATAAAGACATAAAAGTTATATGATCGCCGATGCTTATCTCGAACATGGAAGATGCAGCCGCTGTGGATTCTAAGAAATCGATGTTGAAAACTAGATCTGGAAAGACACTTATGGATTCAGAACTAATTTCTGTCGTTGTCAAGACATGTCAACTTGTCTCTATTCGCAAATGTTTTCGACTAATAGACATGTTCTCACAATGTTCTTTCAATTTAACTGCTGAATAATCAGAGAAGTACAAGAAGAATTATATATCACACATGCAAAAGTTCGGTTTTGACTTGCTAGATTCAAATAACCTAAAGTACATTGTAGGACTTGGACTTCTGCTGAAACAAGCTATCTTCATATTTCTTTCTTATTGTTTATCTCCGTTTCCTTCTCACTTAAGCAATGTTCTGCATGAAATCAGAAATAGCTCACTTGGATTGTTTAATATTGCCTAACACATCTGTCACTCAACAAGATTTATTATTGTAAGATATTCAGTCTTGTCTAAGTAGCAATCATAAAAATTGGACTTGGATAGATAAGTCACATCAAAGGCTGTTCTACCTATGATGTCTGAAATCAGTTTTTATGTGGAATTATTGTCTTTTTCTGCTACTGTCATGTTCGTTTTGCTCTACTGAGATATGTCTTCTTTTTTTTCGACTTTTCCATACTTTGGTAACTGTTCATGATGAAGAGATGGAACGAAAGTAAAGTTAATAGTACTGTTTAATATAGTCATTACTGTTGACCTTGTATAGTTATGGTGCGTTCATTATGCAAAAGTGAATTTTATCGAACAAGCTTGATAATCGTAGTTAAATTCTTGTCTTCTGGATGATCAATCCCTTCTTGTTTCATCGCCAGCCGACAATATTCAATTAGCTTTTGTACAAATAGTAGTCGGATGTCACTGACGAGAGAGAGATATTTCTGAAAAAAAAACAGTTTTTCAGAAAATCCTATGAGCTTCGAACACGGCAAAAGAACTTTCTACTCGACGGAAGGTGAAGTCGATTCTGAATAAAATGAGCTATTTGCCAACTCCCTATGATGTTTCTGTAGTATTAAGAGAAGACTTACATGTATTAAAGACTGTATTTACAAATCTAAAACTACTAAAAGTGAGCAGAAATACTAAACAGAACATTCCGTGTCAGCAGCTAAGGAGTCCTTTAATATTGATTATAATCTCATGATTCGTAGTACATGTAAATATCTCTCACTGTGTTCTTTTTAGGTATTTCACGTCGGTATATCTGATACTGAATGATTATGCAATGATTTTGGTTTATGTGTTATAAATATGTTTGACACGTATCATGCAGCTAAAGAATTAAATTTAACATCGTTCAAAGTACACAAACAACACAAACTACTCAAAAAGTACACAAACTGCTCAAAATACCCAAAGTACACAAAGTACAAATACTATCCATTTTTCCATCTACGCATACAATGCTATAAATGCTGCACATCAAACAAGCTGAATACCGAAGCTTCAACAAGAAATACTCAAAAATAAAAATACCTATCTGCGATGCACTCACGTAAACGTTTTATTACACGAAGAAAGACAATACAGACCGTAATCGTATTGTGACATCTCTGCGTTTCTTTGGTGCATCTTTTACGTGACAACTAGTCGTTACCAAGACTGGTACTTTTATTGGTATTGGAACTTTTTCACAGTTGACTCCAATGTTTGTTAGGAGTTTGAAGCTTGAGAGTCGAGCTACAAACTGTACAATCATATCTTTACCGCTAGCTCCTACAGATAAGCTTGAAGCAACGTGAAATTTTGTCTATCTACCTAACTTTTGATTCTGAATCTAAAGTGCAGTAACGAAGCAGTACCGAGTAAAGATATGATTGTACAAAAAAACTAAGTTTTTTATTCTACGTCGATCATGCACGAGAGTTTTTGACGCTGATTCCGAATATGACCTTGGATTTGGTTAAACAAAGTTTTGTTGAAGAAAAGCGCAAAAAACTGTAAAAATTTGCGGTAGTCAGCCATCTTGTCCTGCAAATTCAGATATTTTGCTGAGGTTTCTCGAACCAGTTTTTCAGCGGAGTTTGTGGAGAATTAAATTCTCTACACGATACAAATATCAAAGTTTTGGTCAAATGACATCCAGATTCGAAAAATGTCTTTTACTCGAAAACGTGTTTTTCTAACCATAATCCTTCGGGTCATCAGATTTTAAAAAATTCCATGTATTTTGAAAAGATTCGAAAAACACATTTTCTAAGTCAGTTTTTGACACTCTTTCAAGTGAGGCATTGCTCGAAAAGTTTGGATGAAAAATGACGGAGTTAATCTAAAAATATCGAAAAACGCGTTTTTCTTGACCTCCTCATGTTCCAACGCGTATATCTAGGTCTTTTCTTTTTGTACAATCATATCTTTACCCGGTACTGCTTCGTTACTGCGTTTTTATCAACCATATGACATCTTTCTCATCATTCTTTTGAATTTAAAAAGAGGCAAATCGTATAACTTTTTTCTTCTTTCACAAACTTATTCAAGTTTTTAAACATGTTTTCTACATGCTTACTTCTCCTGTTGGGTGAGTAAAAAGAAAGTTGCACGATTAATTTCACATCTATACAGGGGTTTATGCACCTGTGAAGCGAATTTGTCGTTTATAATGAGGGTTAATACGTATAGAGCATACCACCATTACAACAGTCTTTGGTAGAAACGCCGGACATAGTTTTCCTAAGGTAACTTTCGTCGTAGATTTCAAAGCCAAAAACCACACGTCGATATCTTTGATAGAAAAAAAAAGTAAATGTCTCAGTTAAAAAGTGATTTTCGCAGAAATGTCCTGCTGTACAGTGAGTATTGATCTCAAGTGAAAGATCTTCACGAGATATGTTCTGAGGAAAACATTCTACGTACAGTGGATCTGACGAGAGAGAGGTATTTCTGAAAAAAAACAGTTTTTCAGAAAATCCTATGAGCTTCGAACACGGCAAAAAAACTTTCCACTCGACGGAAGGTGAAGTCGATTCAATTCTGAATAAAATGAGCTATTTGCCAACTCCCTATGATGTTTTTGGACTAAATGCAGAAGTGCGTATGATCTGTAGTGAAAATGGCAGGTTGAAGTACAAAGGTTTTTACCGCCTACCTTCTTCTTAATATCTCCCATCCAGATTTGTCCAGAAACATTATATACAATTGACAAATGGCTCATTTTTTAGAATTAAATGGACTCATAGCTGTTGTTAAATAAAAACTTTTTTTGCCATCTTCGAAGTCCACAGGCTTTTGTGGAAGATCGGGTTTTCTAGAAATCTCATCAGATGCAACGCACGTGAAATTCATTGAAACATGCAGATCTGGTCGTGATCTTCAATTCAGGAGAACAATGAATTTTCTGAGAAAGAAATAAAGCAATGACGGCAATAAAAGATAGAGGTGATACGGCGACGCCAAGATATTCTATGGTAGAACTGCGGAAGTGTTATAAGAAAATGTGCTCGATGGTATGACGAAAGGTCGTGGTGGTTTGACAACGCCGTACCTTGGCTACCAGAATAAAGGACCTCGCATTTCACTGTCGAAAGAGGCATTTTGGCTGGCAAAATCACTTTTAGCTGAGAAATTGTTTCGAGTATGACTTTTTTTTGTATTAAAGATAGCGGACTGCAATTCTCAGTATTGAAATCGTAGTCCAGAACGACACTAGAAAATCATGTCTCTCATTTCTCGTCAATGCTTATATATAACGTGCTATGTTCTATACGGATTGACCCATGATCTTCTTCAACTCAGGTCTGCAAGTTGCTTATGCAAAATTGACATGCTACGAAGGTGGAGGAGAGACACCCGTCGATTATTCAAGTTTACAAACTATTCAAGACGACTACTGCTTTGTGAGTGTCAAATATTATCTAGCCAAGCTTACCGTGCGTTAATTTTTTTATGTTTCTTACTTCCAGTCAGTTACAAACAAATGCCGTGAAAATTCAACTGAACATACATATTATTATTTTGGTGCCACTGCAAAAGAACATGGCAAGTATAGTCAATTATTAATACATACTAATTTTTCAAATGCAAAAGCATAATAACTTAGAAAAGTGCCATAATTTAGTGTAGGGTTAGGCTTGGAGTTGAAAAATGTCTAGCGTTACACCATTCTGATTGGTGCAGATCCACATGAGCGTTTCCCCGAGGATCCTGCGGAATCCTATGATAGGATTCCTATCATTTTCTGTGATCTTCTTTGCAGGAAACGACTCTGAGAAATTCAAAGTTCTTGTAGGTTGCAACGAGGGGCAAAGTGCCCTCCTTAATATCTCATACGTGGCAAAAGATTTTTTTAATCTAGGAGAATCTACAACACCAAAGTCGGAACTAATAGGATGAATTATCTTCGAAAAAGTGCTCTAATGTTTCGAAAAACATTGTGCAAAAAGTACTTTTCAAGGGCTTGAGCAGTTCTTCGAAGAAAAGTGGATGATTGTACAGTACCAGTTTCGATCTCAAAAGTTGTACAGGGTTTTAGATTAAGAAATTTTGCGTCGAATGAGATATTAAGATAAGAAAATAAAAATAAGAGATGCACTACCAGTTCGTTGTGTATTGGCTCACTCTCTTATAGCTATAGTGGTATAATGTGAGAATGTTTCTCTTCCACTATATATACATGTATGTTTAACATACTGTAATTACACAATATCAATGATCTACGAAATAAGAAGCAGGACAGCACAGATTATTTTTGTAGGATGGCCCGACAAAGATAAGATGTGCTCGTTCTATTCTCTTACGTAGGCGAAAGTTATATTGTGTTTCGTTTAGCTGCTTCAAAATTCTAACTTGTCTATAGAGATATTAAGATGTGCACTTGGAACCTCCATGTGCTCCACGGGAGCAAAATAAGAAGAGAGTAAAAATTTAACCTCTGTTATTTATTGCGGACTCTTGTACAATTTTCGCAAGGATCCCAAATTATATAATAGTTGGTGGTTCAAGTTTAAAGTTTGATTTGTTATAACATTTTGAAATTTATCTTAAAAACGAGAAAACAAGTTATATCTTTAGCGCTAGATAGCTCAATGGGCTAGAGCAATGTCTCGTGATCTTGATTTTCTTGAGGGCGAAAGTTCGATTCTCATCTCACAGTTTCTGTTTTCTTACTTTCTTGCTTGAGTTCCAGGACCCTACCATAGGAAAGCATGCGGAATGACACGATTCTGTGGGACCTGCTGTTGGGAAATTTCCTGTCATTTGCTACGAGATCTCCTGTCATTTCCTGGGAGATCCTATAGGATTCACACTGGATTCGCAGAATCCTGTCATTTTTTATGATTTCCTGTCATAATATCATGCAAGATTTTGGAGATTTCATAGGATTTTGTCTCAGGATTCATTAACCTGGATTGCTCTACAGTCCTAAAAATGTAAAATAGCAACTCTCTATCTGCTTGTCGGTTTCAAGCACAAAAAGTCAGTGTTTCATCTACACCACACAAAAGAGCATACTGTGCGTCTTATTGTCGTCATTTATTTTTATGTATTTTAGCCGACACTTACTGTAAGGAACGTGAGGGAGTAGTAAGTGCAGGAAACTGCAATTACAAGACGACATGTTGCTACAAAAATTTATGTAATCGGTGAGATCAAATTCATACTTACATTTCCTGTTTTCAAAAGTTCACGTTCTTCTCCTTTGCTTTCAGCCGTGTCGATCCAGCTGTCTCAGCCAGCAGTGTTCCAAACCATAATTAAAAAATCCTAATGTGAGTGAATTAAGAAGAAGAGAAGAATTGCTAATCAATACGAACTGTAGTGTTATCATTTGTCTTTTCTTTTGCGGAATTACTCATTGTTATTTTTTAAATTAAATAAGATAAATTAAATTCACGATAATGTTAAGGCGTATATTCGCGTGAAATTTTCAAGCTTTTTATAACATATTTTAATAAAGATCCAGCCTCCCCACAGTGTGCAACCAGGCCTTCTTTTAGTGAAAAATCGAAAGTTTAGTTTTGGGTGTTTTGAATGGCGTTGTATATACTACAAAATGGCGGCCAATTTAATGGCGAAAATTTTTTATTCAAAGTCTTCTTTTTGGAGAAAAAAGTTAACTAGAAAATTAACGGCCAAACAAGCACAGCTTTCGGAAAAAGTCTTTTTTTGTCACTCAAATTTGACATTTGTCAGACTTTAATTAGAAAATGTTTAAGAATCAGCAACAACTCTGCTATCTTTTGGTAAAAAAATAATTCTCGATAGAGCGAATTCTGGCGTTAGAAGAAGATTTCTCCTTATAAGACACCGATTTTGAAAAGGCTAATTCAGTAAATTGAGGTTTCTCAGTTTTCCCTGCCTAAGTGACTTCAAAATAGTTCATAATGTTGCCTTGACGTCCTGTATCTATGATGATCCCTCAAAATTCCTCACTTTTAACTAGGCTGAGTACTGGATTTTCCAAAAATCCTCGGTTTTTGAATCGGCTTAAAAAAGACGTTCATGTGTCTAATCTATAGAGATATTCAGAATTAGCGTGAAAAACTGGGTCTAGTGATGAAGAATTCGATGAGTTTTTGAAAAATTATTTTTCCTCGAAAATTTTACGGCAAGGATCCACCTCAAGGATTTTTAGCTTAAAAAAAAGTTGTTTTTTTTGTTTTATTTTTTTCTAACTTTTATTTGTTTACATGTGTCAGGTAGCCGTTCTATCACCAAATAACTGATTTATTATAAAGTGACTATATGCAACAAGCAAATTGAATTGCCGTTTAACTCAGTTCAAGTCAGTTCAAAAAAGAAATTTTGCTTGTAGGATATGGAAATGTGGATTGAAGCGCATAACTCCAGCATTCACTGGGTTTTTATTCCAGTTTCTTGTGTGTGCAACTGAAAGTACTATTTCATCAGAAGCTTGATACTGGTTCTCTTACTATTTTAACGTTATTTTGCAGCCCATCTTTCTACAAAAATAGAGTTGGTGGAAAGCGTGCTGAAAAGGGACTAAGAAAGATAAAATGTGTGATTAAAGAACGTTTGTTAATAGATTATTATTCTCAAAAGACTAGTAAAATCGTCTATTCACAAAAAAGTTGGGCTTTAAACATTTTAGCGAAACACATTCTCTTTATGTAAAGTAAATTCGTTGATGTGAAGTGAAAATGAAAGTTCTAATCAGTTGATTTACAGTCTTGTTGAGTCTAGTACTCTAGACTTAACGCTCTAGGGCTTTTCTTTTCTTCAGTATTCACCCTTCTGTTTTGTCACATGTGTATGATTTCTGGTATCTATATTAAAGATTACAGCATCTTTATCACTGTCTGGGTTTTTCCCCTTTATGTCTCTATATCTTTGTTTCTTTGAATATATATATAAAATTGTTTAATATAGTCAATAAGCATAAATCGATCGATTATGTATTTCTCGTCTACTATCTCTAATATCATTTAAGATAATGAAGATATGTAATATAAGCATCATAATTGATTATTTTCAAAAATTCACATAATCAAGTGTTGATGAATAAATTTTTGGTGTCATTGGTGTTAATGGTTGATCATTATTAATTGATATATCTTGTGTATCATCAATAAATACTCTTAATATTTGTTGTTTTAATCCGTCGTTATGTGATTAACTGCTGCTTTCAATATTGGTTCAATATATTCAAATATCAATGATAAATGGTCATTATTTAATCTTTTTAAATATTTTATAATTGTTTCAGATTTATTTTTTATTGATGGATTATTTTGATTTGTTTTTATAATAAGATTCAATGCTTCTTTATGTCGATCATTTTCTTCGTAAAATGGTATTCATTCTGCTGGTTTTCGATTTCTGATTTTTAAATTCATATTCAATTTCAGATTGTTATTTGAAATGTATTTACCTTGTCAAATATATTTTCTCCCTATGAAATGAAAAAGTAAAGAATGAACAACATTAGAAGAGCTATTTTGGTCATCTTAGATATTTAGATTCTTTCTCACTCACGTTCTATTTTACAAATTTTCTTTGATATGTGTTTTCAGTTTTCCCCACCAGGGAACCTTTGCGGCGGCCGGCGCAGCCACCCGTGCTCTCTTACTCAATGAAGCAGGGATGCCTGTGCTGTTTTATTCAATGAGGCGCGGAGCAGTGCTGCCGCCTCATGAGAACTGGAGAAATCCGTTATGCCAGTTTTTTTAAACTTATTGCACTCAACACATAAAGGGGCACTTATTAACATTCGAATATGAACGACGACATAAAATTGAAAGGAACATAAAAGGATATCCTGTTTAACAAGATTTAACTATGCGATTAGCATAATGTTGTCGTAACGCGTTCTCAATTTAATACTGTGTATAAGGTGTCTAGCTTCGGTACTAGAGACTCAGAAAGAGGACCTATCCAAAATCAGGGATTTCTTTTGCAGGTTATGGGTGGAATGAATCTAAAAATAGACCGTTGGTTAACATTTACTGTTTCTTTACAGTATCCTCAAAACAGAAGACGTAGGTTCATCGTTGAAGTTGCTTCGCACCACATTCGCAAGCCTCACGTAGTGTGGTTGCCAACTAGTTCGGTTTCCTAACCAACTATATTTCTGCATAAAAAAGGGATTGATAAAATGAGTTTTTGTGAGGCTGAGTTTTTGACAAATAAAAAAAGAGAGAAAAAAAAATTACCTAAAGAAAGAGAGAACACCGGATTTACATAGAAAACAATATATGTTCCTGAGATAGAATGATTTAACAGCAAAAAAAAATTCTTTCACTATGTATTTCACTGTTCATAAAGTCGTTGAAGTCTAGATGAAAAATCATGATCATAATTTGTTGTATCACCAGCAACATTACTACTATTTCCTATTGCAAAACTACTTGCAGTTGTACGAGGTGATTGGAGTTGTCTTGACCGTATATCTTGTGCAGAATATAAACGCACAACTGGCTGTTGTTGTTGTTTGGATGGTGAAAAAGAATCATTATTTCGAAATGATGTGTTACCATAATCAAAAATATCATCTCGTTGTAATAGACGATTTTCATTTTCATTTGGAGATGAAATGCAGACACGTGATATAGGAGATTGTTGCTGTAATTTTTTTGGTATCATTGAAATTTGTTGATTTTTTGTACGATTAAAAAAATTAACGAGAGAATATGCAATTAAACAAATAATAATACAAAGGAGTAGACTGGATAATATACGTCCAAAAGGATAATCGATTAAACGTCGATGTAATTTGACTTCAAGTTTTTCTTCTTGTCCTGTCAATGTATTTGTCAGATAAATATAGACTGGTTCATTAGTTCGTCGTTCATCTGTTTTTAGTTCAACATTATAAACAAATGGAACTGTATCATTTTTTTAACATGTACTAAAGTTGGATTTGATGAACGTATTTGACTATATTTTTCATTTTTTCCAGTTGTATAGATGCGAATGTGTGATAATGGATGATCATCAGAAATAGTAATAAAAGATGAAGGTTTTATGGAGAATAATGGCTGAAATTCAATTTTAATTGTATTTGATTTTAAATTATATTCTTTACTATGAACATTTAAACTTAAAAAATTTTCAAGTGTACTCAATTGATAAGAATGATGTGAAGATAGAATTGGTTGAATTTTACATGACCATCCAGGTAAATCTATATCAAATATAGGATGAACATCAAATATTGATGATACTTTATATTGTGAATGAGTTAATGATGATTTATCATTTGTATCAATAAATTCGAGATTACATTGAAATGGTGGACGAAATATATCTTTTGATTGAGCATGTTCGAATCTTTCACGATGACATGAACCATGGACATTTGCTTGACCACTACCCAAGATAACTGGATAAGAATAATTTTTAACAGGAACTTAAAATAAAAAGAAAAAAAACAAACAAATAAAATAATCATCCATGTATATAGATAAAGTTTTATTCTCTTACTATGTTGTCCACTATTTCGTATAAAATCATTATCTATTGTTAATAATCTTAATTGTTTTGGTAAATGTACATTAAATCGTTCACTTGTCAATACTTGTCCATCAATCTGATAATGTAAATGTCTTTCACCGTCGACTAATAATTGTCCAATGCCATATTTACGATCAATAATCATACCATCAGCGCCACTCCAACGTTCTTTTCTATTACTATCATCTTCTAATGTTGTTTTTGTATTGTGATCATATGTAAGAGAAGATAGACGTGATTCAAAACAAATAATATCGCCAACAACATAAGAATCTATCCTATTTGTCTTTGATTGATCAGATGACGAAAATTTTGGCATAAGAAAACCTGATGCAGCTTGAATGGATATATAAGAACGTAAATTATTATAAGATAAATCACTACTACCAAATTCAACAATACTTGTACCATTTGTTAATAGAATTAGTTCATATGTTGTATTATGTGAATCAGATGACACAGATATCATGTCACGACGATGTAACCATACGCGAACTGAAACCGATGTTGAATCAAATCTAAAATAAAATATTTTTACCAGTTGTTCTTACGATCGATCAGAGTTGCAGAATTTGCCTATTTGCTCGGGGGGGGGGGGGCGTTAGTGGTTTTGGAAATTTTTTGGAAAATTGGGACAGTGTTTTTGCAATATTTTGGCAAAAAAACGGAATGGGGGGTGGGGG
>CAJNOQ010003441.1:0-20265 GCA_905250885.1 Didymodactylos carnosus | reverse complement strand
CCATCAATCGTTGTAATCCTTCTTCCGAATCTGCAACCATTCCTTGATCATCCGCAAACTTTACATCAGTTAGTAGCTCTCCTCCTACTCTGACTCCTGCTCCTACTTCCTCCATTGCTTCAATCATTAGTTTTACCACTCCATTTAACGCTTCATACTTCCGCACTCTGGTGTACCGTTAGCTGGCCAAGCCGCATACGTTCGATTTAAATTTTGTTCATATGTTTCAGTAGTTCCAAGTTGTAGCACTAAACTGGCTGTTGAATATTCCTATCAATACTGGATACACTTACAGAAAATAGAAGCTTTTCAACAGCTACTAGACGACACTTTCATTTTTTGTCATCGCGTTACCGACCGCATTAAGCATATGGTCTAAATGACCTTGTGAGAAGGGAAAAGAATTAAAGCTTCGAAGTACAGAAATCGGATTGGACAAATAAAAAACTGGTTATCTCAGAGTAATGGTTAATCCCTCATACAGTTTAAGCGAGGAGTCATTAAAAGTCGCGCTTTTATGATGGCGCCACCCGGACGAATTCTAAAAATTAACATCATCAGGAATTAAGAGCCTCCCCCCTCAAAAATTATCTCCGACACCGTACATCCGATCTTGACGAAACTTTCCATAAATGTTTGGCTTAATGAGTTACGGGAATGAAAAAATGTTTTTGTCTCCAAGTCTTACGGTTTAGGAGTTTTCCAGAGATCTAGGTCCAAAAAGGACCCCGAAGTGTTTCCCAAGATTTTTAACATACTTCAAGCTGAAGAGTTCGGATTTGTTTTATTTTAAGCTAGACACCTAACTGCATGATCTGACCGACGCCGATTTTTCAGTTAAGCCTTTATTGGTTTTTCCGGCAACCAACAACCTCCAAAACCCGAAAACTCCTTCCGGATTTTCTAAAAACCCTTAGTTTTCTAAAAAACTAAGACCTAATTCAAAAATCGGCGCCGGTCAGACGATGTAGTTTGTTTTCCTCTTTTAAACAAAAAAAGAATAAACTCTCTATGACAAACCGCTATAAAAAAATCTTGGGAAACTTCAGGTGTAACTCTTATATAGAGAAAACGCTGTATGGAATACTAAATTTTAGAACATCTAGGAAAATCCACTTTTGTGACCAAAAGCGATACAGATTCTGAAAGTAGATACTGCAGGTTATCTTCTCATGTGCTTATCTTAAAACCTATGTTTTGACAGAAAATCACCATTTCTGAGGAGGGGGGGGGCTTAACCAACTTTGTGAAAACCATTTTTTATATGGGTAGTTCTGTACCTTGAAGCTTTAATTCTGTCCTTCTCACGAGGTCATCCCGGCTATATGAATTATGGCGTCCATCGAGATAAAATAATGCAACATTTACTTTTATTTCTACTCGTATGTGTGAGGAAATAAATTTTTTATGTTGAAAATGTGTCATAGCGTTACCTGTGGACAAGCCGTCATATATACTTTGAAGTGTTCTCTACAATCCGGCAAAGTTTGAACCAAATCTAAATGAGATAAGCCTCAGCATCTTCGTGGTAATGTTGTTGCACTTAAAAGGTATAGTGAATTCAATTTGATTTACTCTTTCCTCTTTTACTAACAAAAGAAAATAACGTTTCTACTACAATGCTATCTTCATTAGAGAATCAAACCATTTAAGAATCCTGAAGTTTATGAAAACTTCGTTAAAGGGTTTTGTTGATAAAAATGGAAAAGTAAATTAAACCCAGTTTAATTCATTATTACCTTCCTTACAAAACATGGTTTCAGAGATATATTATGTGAACCTCGGCATTGTCAAACCGTATGGTAACCTTTGTCCAGTTCTTTATGCTCGTTAGAGCCGATAGCATACCCGCTATCTTGTGACGAACGATATCGTTCTTCCTGTTATTTTTAGTCACTTTTCGAAAAGGCGGTACGTCGTTGGTGAATGTGTATGCGGGAAGTTCAAATATTTGGGCGAAAGAAACTTGTGTCAGATTGACCTGTTGGCTAGGACTATAGTTGATGAGTATTAAAGACATGGTTGGCCATGTCAGAAACTTGTTATCTGTAAGGCAGATAGTGGACTATAGAAGCTGCCACCTACCAACAACTTAGACCAGTAACGGTGAACGCATGGTAGAACATTCTTCTTCTTCGTTACACCAATGCAGCAAAAAACAGAGAGGCCTGGGATTGCGAAATATTGTTATTCACACATTTTTCTTCTTAACTGAAGTTTGATCAAGCAGTCTTTCAATAACAAAGTAAAGACTTTTCTGCTGTCTGTATCATTATTCTATCTACATATTGGCTACGGTTTGTTTCAGATAAATATACAGGAATAACTGCACTTCATTTTTTTATAGTTAACATACAGATGTCATCTGAGGAACCACTCTATGTTCAATTGGGACCAAGGAAATGGGAGTTGGGAGGTGAATATCTAAAGTTGCTAGAACCATGCAATCAATGTTTAGAAGCAGAAGATGTAGGTCTTGCATTAAGAAATCAGTTGGATGACAAGGGATATATCTATTTGAAACAGGTTTTGCCTGAAGAGTCTGTGTTGAAAGCACGAGCTGCAGGTATAATTGTATTTCATGGTGGAAAGACAAGCAATCGATATTCCTGTATACTTCTTTTTGTTTAGTGCTTGAACATATTCAGCATCTCAATGATACAGGTATTCTTAAAAAACCAGTGTTTTCCTCTTCGTATGTTGATGGTATCTTATCCAGCGGTTGTGATGTTGGTTGTATTCCATTCATGGAAGGAAGTAATTCCATTACTAATCATCCTTCGGTGTTAAATATCATTGAAAATTCTTACTTATATCACATTTTTACTTGCATATTTCATGGTATTCGTCCTGTAACATTTGATTTTAAATGGTTAAGAGGTATGCATCATGGTGGTAATACTGGTTGTCATCTAGATAGAGTTTATATGAATAGAGGTTCGCCTCAATTGTTAACGTGTTGGATTCCATTTGATAATCTTACGCTAGATATGAGTGTGTTAGCAGTATTAGAAGGTAGTCATCGAATGGATAGATCTGATGATAATGGGTATGCTAAACTACAAAATACTTATGCTAATATGGATGTTGATAGAGATAAATTACAAGGAACTGGATGGTTCACGGAAGATCCAATGGAATTCTATCAGTTAAATGAGGCACTTCCGAATAAAGATCAATTTGGTCACCGATCATCTCATTCTGATCCTGTTTGGAAGACAACAGGTAAGTAGAAGTTAAAATTGGATGACAATTATATTGCGCATAATGTTAATGTACGACAGCAACTCTTTTTCTCTTTTCCTCGTTGCAAAACTCTCAAGCTTTTATAACTATTGGAGTGGTGTCACTAAACAGCAAATACATTAAAAAAAATTAACAACCAGATCGGGAAGCTCTAGTAGTTCGAAAACTCCATATTCACTATAGTCCATCCAAAAAAAGAATGTTACGTAACTGTTTTTTGAATAACTTTTGATAGAAAAGAGTTAGAGAGCTCTGGTTTTCACCATTTGAAAGAGGAGGCTTGATGGCATGTTTCCATTACCAAAAGTTTCCAGAAGAGTTTCCCCGAAACAGGTGTTTGAGGAGTTCTTTGGAAAACTAGGCCGTGTGTAGAAATCTTCTGATAGGACTGTATTGCTTTTGTTTCGTGGGCTGTTAGGGCAAAGTATCCTCTTGAAAATGAGAGTCAAGCAAGGCCTTGATTTCCCGCAGTTCGGACGCTGTATCGGATTCCGCTGTTTCCACTTAACGTTAAAAAATTCACTATTCATCTAAAAACCATCAGAGCGAGTTTGAAACTTCAGGATTATTTAGGCCGTGCTGCATTCCTTTTATAAGACATCTCGAAAGGAATTTTGCAAAAATCCTCAGGTTTTCCGAAAGGGTTTCTGAAAAAACCTATTATGAAAAATATGCTTTTTCGATTTTTTCGGTCTTATAATCACATTTAGCGGACAACATTTATCATATTCTGAGATTTTGAATTCGTTGTGATGTTTTTTGAGTGAATAGTGAATTTTTTAATATTAAGTGGAAACAGTGGAATCTGATGTAGCACCCGAACCGCGGAAAATCAAGGCCTTGCTTGACTCTCATTTTCAAGAAACACTCCGCTCTAACAGCCCACGGAAAAAAATTAATACAATCCTATTGGAAGATTTCTACACACGGCCTAGTTTTCCAAAGTACTCCTCAAACACCTTTTTCAGGAAAATTCTTCTGAGAACCTTTGGTTATGGAAACATGCCCTCAAGCCTCCTCTTTCGAATAGTGAAAGTTTTGTTTCAATCGTCATACGTACGAAACAATCTTTTTTAGAATTGATACCTCTCGTTCTTGATGTCCTATATCCCACCATTCTAATACAAGAAATACATCTATCGAACAGACGAGTCTCTCCAAACAATATTATTTGTGTGCAATATGAGCTACGTGCAGGCGAAAAGAATCATTTTTCGATATCTTGACGATTAGAGTATTAGTCCGGAGTGCTAGTAGTCTCAGGTTCGCTTCCGGATCAACGCGTATTATTCTCTCTCTGTGTATTTAACGAACATTCAAGGAAGTAAAACATCTATTTTATGATACAAATATCCAGATAGAGCTATGATTTTCCTATCAAGCCACTAAAAAGAGCTCAATTTAAAACAATTAGTCATCCGGATATTCCATATTATCGTGTCGAAAAAACAACACTTGATTATTTTTCTGTCTTTAGCTTTCTCAGCTGGGGATGTTCTAATTTTTACTATGCGTACAATTCATATGTCATCTGTTAATTTGACCAATAAACTTCGTCTCTCATGTGATACGCGTTGGCAACCCTCTAATGAACCAGCAGATCCTAGATTTATTCAAGTAGAGAAAACCTTAATAGGACACGCTGAAACAAAATTTGGTCTTTATGCGAAGAATGCTGATAAAATTGAAGATGGAAAAACGACAATGAAACAGTGGAGGAAGAAATGGGGATTTGTCATAAAACCAGATACAGAAGAAATGCCGTTGAACTCTTGAATAGTCTTGTCATTGCGTTTTAATGTCCTTTTTTCCTTTTGGTTTCATTATTAATTTATTTTCTGTCGCTTTATTGTATAGATCGCGAAGCTGACTTTCAACTGATTGATATCAATTCAAAATAGTTGATTAATTTGAGTTTGCTTTTATTCGCCATTAGCTGTAATTCAAATATCATGAAAACATGTGTATTTGTAGAAGACATAATGAATAGTGTTGTTTCCGAGACAAGTACTTAACACGAAATATCTATAAAAATGCGCATTGCTATATGTCACATTGCATATGTTCCTACTGACTATTTATTCACCTTTTTATGTTCGCTACAACATGAAAATTTGAAAAGTCCACTAAGCGCTAAAGCCAATGGTCATTATTTAGTTAGTAAGATGCACAATTAGATCGTGACCTTCTTTTCGAATTAGTGGAGAATTTCTTCCTCTTAGGAGCAAACACGTCTAACGAAAACAAACTCGATCAATTGGAACAAATTCAACTTTTCGACTCGCATCTTTCAGTCGTATACTACACATTCTATAAACTGCTTCTTGAATGAAAACCTCACGCTGCCGAAAATAGTCGACTGATAATGCTTTTCTTTCTTCTTGTACGGATAAATGTATTTTTATTGCTTCATTATATGCATTTCTCAAAGTATCAGTCATTTCTTTCTCAGCTTTACAGATGTAAGACAAACTGTATTTACCGCATAAATTATTTATACATACTATTCGTTCAAAAATGTAGTCTTTATAAAATTTATTTCCTTCCTGTCTCTTGAGAAGAAGTGAAAAAACTTGCAGATATCTTTTTCTGTATATCGGGTTTCTCGAGAGTTTCATTGTATATTGTTAATTTCTTCCTCATACCGTCAGCAGTGTTTTGTCTATTTGAAATATATCTTGACATATCATGCAGAATAAAAAAATTGAAACAATTATTTATCTAGGATGCTGTTAAAGAAGGTCTTGAAGAGTTATGCATATTGTCCAAAGTATTTAACGATGAAACATTGGATGAGAGACGAAAATTGAAGTGTACCATTTATTTAAACTATGATGTTTTTTGTTCAATAACATGGTGATGCGCTTACATTTATCGCATTATTGATGAAACGAGAGTGATCATATAAGATTTGGTTTAGTCTTTAAATGTGCGGCATTATGTTTATCATATTCATTGATAATTATCCAAATGTGGTTGACAAATAGAACCATTGATAATATGAAGAGAACAGTAAAAGTGATATGTTAAGTTTAAACCTAAATATAGAGACAAATCCGTCTTCGACAACTAACCAATCAATAAATGAAACCGATGAGATTAGTCACATCATTCAAAACGATATGAATATAATACAAACAATACTCGAACATTTTGGGCCATAAGTGTTTGGTAAAAAACCGAATGATCATGAAGAGTTTAAAACATGCCAGTTAATAGAGTGGGCCACCAAGTGGTCATCTTCTCTTTTTTGTTTCGCAAAATATGGAGGATCAAAATTGAAAAAACTGTTTTTAGGTTGCAAAATAATCGAGATTGACTCTGTGTAGTATTTCATTAACATTCCTTTATTTTTATATCCTTCCTATATCCTTTTATTACGGTATATAAAAAAATGTTTTTGTAGAAAAATTGGAACCCGAGTGCCTCCCGCAAAGCCGTCTGATCATGCATGACTGTGATGATTTTCATCTAAGACCAAATATAAGAATCAAAACATTTAAAATACAACAGGATGAAAAATATAAATCATCTTCAAAAACAAGACTAATGACATTCAATATACAAAATGATAAATTCATTGTAACACCATCAATCTTGAAGTTACATCCATTTTTCCATTCTGGTTCAAACTGTTATTTTTCTACCTTTAACAGGTGGTTTTGTCTTAGCACCGGTTGTAGGATCAATACAGCCTTTATGTTCACCTCTGCTATTATAAACTTCAATGTCACCATGAGTATAATCCCACTGGTATAAATCGCCAGCATCATCTCTTTTTACAGCACCTCTCCATGGTTTTAATTTCGTCCATACTGCGCTTTCCGATGGTTGCATTGTTCAATATTTTGGCTAATAAGAAATATTTTACAAACTAAAAAGTAGTAAATATTCCCCTTCTGGTGATAGTGAGGATCTAGCGGACAAGATAAACTGAGACCAGTTTATCGTAATATCAAAAAATTACTACTGCAAATGTACACACTTTAGAACTCATTAAAAATCTATTCTTACAGTTAGAAAGTGAATTTTCTAACAATTTTCTAAGTTTCTACTGATGATCCAAAATATGGTTCAAAATATTTTCATTTTTTGTAAGCAATGTGTGCTCCACTTAACGATATGTTCCATCAGAAGAAGAAAAAACCCTTTATCACATAGTTTGACAGTGGTAGGCAATCACAAAAGACTAAATTTTTGATAACTTCACTGCTATAGTCTTTGAAATACTGTGTAGAGTTTCACAAAATGACAATACAAGACGATGTTACTTTAACAAGTAGAAGTTCGAAGCCTACTGTTTTTTCTTCAGATTTGCTTACTTTTCCATGTAGATGACTAACAAACACTTAAAAAGAATTGTTAAAATTATTATTTCTGATCAAAAAAAAGAAATCTTTTTCTTAGAGAGAGAACGATACACGACCCAGAATATGTAGCGGCAACGTGTGAGATAAAAATTATTTTATTTCGAAATTATTCATTGTTAGTTTACTTAGTCATAATTTTTAAAGTACAATTACCCAACCTAATGTATACTTAACCGGTTTTAGAATAATACTTAATAAAAAAATCTTTTTCTTGTTTATTCTAACGGATTATGGAGGTTACAGCTACAAATAAGGTTAAATAATTAGGGATAGCACTTTCCCGTTCCTTTCCTGAGTAACGATAAAGTGGTATCTTTTATTTCAAAACTAAAGAGTAAAGAAATAATGCATATCTTTTCTTCCCTAAGGAGAAGGAAAGTGACACCTTTTCTTTTCCAGAAGAAAGAAAAGCGATATCTTTTCTTTTTGCAAGAAAAAGACTTTCTTAAAAGGTGCAATAAAAAGTCTTTTCTTTGCAAAAAGAAAAGATATTGCTTTTCTTTCTTTTGGAAAAGAAACGGTGCCACTTACCTTTTTCTTAGAAAAGAAAAGATATGCATTATATCTTTAATCTTTTTTGTTGTAAAGAAAAGAAACACTTTTCTTTTGTTAATAAAAAAAAGAGATAGGAAAGAGAAAGTGCCAACCCTAGTTATTTATATATATAATTCATCAGTGGAAAAAAATTTAATAAAAAAGTTCCTTACGTACCATCAATGTTCAGACTACTAGTTCGGAAAGTGGCAGTGAACTTTGTAAAGACCAAAAACTTCAAATATTTTAAACAGCACCAACCAAAGATATCCCTAGCGAATATACTTGCATGCAGGTACTTGTTCAAGTATCCGTGCAGGTTTTGACGAACGTTCTTGTGTTCTTTTGGAAGTAAACCAAGTACTTGCCAAGATAAACAAGTACTTGTATTACTCTATCTTCTTATCCAGTACTTTACCAAGCACTTGCCCAAGTACCCGTCAAGTACCTGTGGGAAGTACCCGGCAAGTGCTTTCAGACATTTATCAAATGAAATAAGTCTGTGGCGTTTTACCCCTTTTTCCCGCAGAGAGAAGCAGTACTAGGACACTGCTCTTTCCAGAGCAGATTGTACGATAGTATGATATAAAGTAAAAGAATAAAGGAAGCTTATGTCGAAATCAAAGTTGTTTCTCGCCGCTTACAACCATCATTTATGAACGCTCTTATAGGCATAGTTTTCTTTCTTCGGAAAATTCGACTTTCAAAACAAAAAAAAATTATTCTCAAAGAAAAATTGAGCAGATAAAAGACTGATATTAATCCGGACAAAGAACGAAGATTGATTCATCGTTTAATAACTGAATGGTTTGATAAGGACGATGTAGATGCTGATAAACATCTGTCCATCATCACTGCACGGCTTGTCCACCTAATTCTACTACTTAAGTGAAATTCCGTTTTAATTTTTTTGCATTTTGTTTCTTCTATAACTCTCGCCTGACATGATCATGCATATGGAGCTCTGCATCGTCTCGTATCAAAGAGAAAAGTGTGCTAAACATTTTGAGGCTTTAGCATACGCTACACGTCCTTTTATAGAGCAAATATGGGGAAAATACGAACTACTACTGTCCAAAACTTATCTGAAAAAAGTAGCAGTTCGTATTTTTGCTATAGTTTTTAAACAAAAGAACGTGTGTTTAAACATATCGAATTGCTGCTTGCATATTCGTATAGCTATAACTCAAACAAGAAGAAAAGAGTAGAAAAAAGAGTAATATTTCTAATGATGTTTTATAATTTATTCTGTTCAACTCATTTCTCAGGTGTGGAACACGTTCATACTTGAGAGATTTATATGCATATCCATAATTGCCACGCCATTTAGTTTTCTTGTAACGAGAAAAAAGTCTGACATTGAAAAGGAAAAAGAAAATATTCGTGCGCATTGTCCTCTTAAAAGTTAAAAAAAATACAATCTTCAAGCCTTGAAGATTGTGAGAGGTTTCTTGAAGAAACCTCTCACAAACATCACTAACAACAACAACAAAAATACGAGAAGAGTAGATGATGATTGGCATCAGTGCGTTTGTCTTCTAAGTAAACTCCAAAACAACGACACCCACTATACCACGATAATCTATCCTATATATCATTCCCTGAAGGTTTTCATATCAGAACGGGTGAAGGTAAGTCATATTAACACAGTCATGTATTTCAGTGGTTATGAGGGTCATATTTTCTACAAGTAATACTTGATGCACTTGATGCCCTGATCTACAGGTACACTTGGTGACCAGATGGAATAAATTGGCCGATCTCTAAATTTCTGAAAAACTAAATTTTAAAATTAAGGACCTATAAGTGGTCCTCGAAATCCATGGCAAAACCGAATCAAACATTTCCTAGCCGAAATCGTTTAGGTACACATGGATTAGCATTTGTAGAATATATGGTGAAAGTTCCAGCTTTCTATCACCCACCATTTCTGAGAAAAGGAATTTTTTTCTATCCATGGTAAAAATTTCAGCCAAATCGGTTATATCAGTCTATTCACCTGTCTGATCTTACGAGATAATGGCTCTTAAGATGATTCGTAGTGAGTCCCTCTACTTATACCGAACTCTAATGTAACAACATCTAATGACATAGTATTTTATGTTGACATTTAAGAACGTCAACTGATGCGACGTAGTTAACAGTTCAGAACGTGAACGGCAAAACCGTTGCCGTTCACGTTGATATGTTTGCCAAATCCGGCTAGAGCCCTAGTTCTACCTTCGTTGTTGTGAGTATGATGATGACACGTTCTACCGCGCAGTGCGTATATGACGAAGCATAAAACTGATGAAAGTTGCACAATGATGAGGCACAAATGGAAATGCTGCATCTATCATTGATGGTAAGTACATGTTATTTCATTAATTTTATTGATGAGCATAAGTTTTAAAATTATTGCGATAATAATAGCAGCTCTTTTAATACTCCTCCTTTATTTTAGTGAATTATTTATTTAGTCGACGTTTCGAAAAAAACATTTTTTATTATCAAGAATACCAAAAGAAGATGAAACATATTAACACAATAGTGAAATTGCAAATTTGAAGTGGATGAAATCATTATTTAACCTTATATAGTGCATAGATGGATAGAAAAGTTCTGGACTTAAGCATCAATTTTTTGTCCTTTTTCAGAATATCCAGTCAAAAAAAATATCTAGAGGAGTATGATGGCACACTCTCTTTGGAAAAAAAAAGGAGTAATTTTTTTTCCAAAAAGGGTGCTCCAAAGAAGGAGTAATCTCAATAACCCTTTTTTAAGAATTACTCCGCGGTACACGAAGTGCATGTTCTTAAAAGGAATGCTCCAAAAACTACACTTCTTTTGAAGTACTCTGCAGTGTCTTGACCGCACTTCATGAAAAGGGGTGCTCCGAAGTGCTCTTTTTTTGAGGAGTATTCTGGACTATTCCAAAAAAAGAGTACTCTAGAATGCTCTTAGTGGCTTTTTTCGAAAGGAGTGTTCTGAAAACAGAGTACACCTTCATACTCCTACTCCTGACCTTCTTTTTAACTGGGTAAACAAAGGCTTTTTTTTTCTCCTAAAACAGCTGCGTACTTATGTACTTTCATTTGGTTATGAATCACAACGCTTGCCCATTTCTTCTTTTCTCTTCTTAAAAGAATAAAAGAAAAAGGCCTTTGTCTATTGTAAGGAATCATAAAAAATTTATGTTTGCGTCCAGAATTTTTCTCTTTTTCTTTTCTATCCATCTGTGTACTATATAAGGTTAAACAATGATTTCATCCACTTCAAATTTGCAATGTCACTATTGTGTTAATATATTTCATCTTCTTTTGGTAATTCTTGATAATGAAAAATGTTTTTTCAAAACGTCTGTTGAATAAATAATTGAGTAAAATAAGTAAGAATATTAAAAGATCTAAAAGAAAAACAGAGAACAATAGATGGTTTTACTTGAGCTAGATAATTCATTAATGTACGAGTGAATATGCAGCAAAGTTTATCACACAAAGATAATCCTTGTACAGACAATAGACACTTATTCATCAGTGAAATTCGTTCGATTCTGTCTATTGTGTGTACAAGGATTATCTTTGTGTGATAAACTTTGCTGCATATTCACTCATACATTGAAAAAAAAAGAAAAAGAACACGTATTTTTTTTACGTATGGGAAGAAAGCGCCTCGTACACTTTTCCGTTCTGTTGCGAAGGCGATGACACACTCAACCGCGTAGGGTGTATGTGACAAGGCACAAAGTGATGAAAGGTGCGCAACGATGAGGCACAAAGAGGAATGCGGCATCTATCATTGATGAACATATTATTTCATGTGGCTTTCTCCAACCGATGTCTAAAGAGAATTTTGTCGACAGACTGTATGCTTGAATTTTTCTTGCAGATTTGTAAAATTTTCTCATCAAGATGCTGCTATTCTATTTTCTCCGGCAGCCGGAAACACAAGCTCTGCTTGCTCTACTCATATCGATTATCGTTCTTCCACTTTCAGCCTTCTCGCTTCTTGTTCCGCACGCCTTGTGGCTGCTCGTTCGTTCATCATATGTGGTCGTTTGCCTGTACGGACTCGCCGTCATTTTTCTCTGCCGATGGCTTGGACGTGGTGGCCAGTTTTCTACATTCCTCTCGATGGATCTCACTGGAAAAACGTATCTGATTACCGGTTCCGCAGGAGGAATCGGAAAGCAAACAGCGCTGCAGTTGGCGAAGCGTGGAGCTAAGGTGGTGCTGTTTGCGCGAGTAAGCAATCTCCAACAGACCGTAGACGATGTGAAGAAGATTACAAAAGATGCAAAGCTCGTAAGTGGCTATCCGTTAGATTTGAGCGATCTGGCTTCGATCAAAGCGTGTATCGAACAGTACAAGAAGAAGGAGGGAGAGTAAGTGAACTTCTAGTTGTTTTTCTTGAATACGATGCGCTTTACAGCAGTCTAAGATATCAGCATATAAGTGATTTTGACATTCTGGACGAATATTAGCGACATGATAGTAGCGAAATGTGGTGATTATTTACAAAATTTCTGTATGATAATTAAAGAATTAAGTTTCGCTGTAAACTGTTTAAAAGTCTGAAGCAATTTAAAAAGCGGTCTGAGTACAAAAACCTATTTTGTAACAAGAGGATAGAACTGAAAATGTGGAAAAAGTTTTGACATTTAAAACCTATATATTTAACTACATATTTTTTCTTAGAAAGGAAACGATGATTCTTATAAAATAGTAACCGAGCATTAATAACCTCTTAATACCTCTTAAATCGACATGATCCTCTCCTAACGCCTTTGTATTTTTGTGATTTAGCATAGGATACACGAAGCAGACCACAAACGTCTCACTGATGCTCGCATCGTAGGAGAGCACATTTAAATAAGACTTTCCATGTTTTTCGACCTGCCTACGCTACTTTTTTGAATTTTATGGTTTTTAATCTAATCAACAGTTATAAATCCAGATGCAAACCGCTTTTGGTTTTTACTAACTTCTTTCTACTGTAACCTTTTCGGACCTAACAGTGCAAACTGTGCAAATGTCCAGTCACAAACGACGCATAGTGTTGGTGAAAATAGTTTTCATTTATTTTGTTTTAAGAACTTCGGGTTGCTTCTCGTCAATCTGTTGATCAGGAACTTTGTCTGTCTGTCTCGTTCTGCAGGAATGCGCCGATCACAGCACTCGTGAACAACGCAGGCGTCATGGCCTGTCCGTACGGGCGCACCATAGATGGGTTCGAAACACAGATGGGTACCAACCATTTCGGTCACTTTTACTTGACACAACTTTTGCTACCCAATCTCCTCCGATCGAAAGCTCGCGTTGTGAATGTATCTTCAATGGCTCATTCCATGTGGCAAGTCCCATGTACACCCGATAAATATGCTGAAGTGCTCAACAAGAGCACGTACAAGTCATGGAATGCGTATGCGCTCAGTAAGACAGCTAACATCTACTTCACCTATGAATTGCAACGCCGCTATGGTGCTCAAGGTCTACTCGCTTACTCGCTTCATCCAGGTGCCGTCAACACTGATCTTCAACGGCACGTGACGCTCGGTAAACTCTTGATGGTACCTATCAGATTTCTGTGTTTCCTCCTCTTCAAAACGCCACTCGAAGGCGCCCAGACGAATCTCTTTTGCACCGTTTCCGAAGATGCTACCCCAGGTGCGTACCACTCCGATTGTCACCAAACTTCACTAGCCAATCCATATGCCGAGAGCAAGCAGCGGGCCGAAGAGTGGTGGGATTATTCAGAGAAGGTCGTTGCAGAGAAGCTCAAGGAGCGTAGCATATAAAACAATGCTCAACTGATTTGTTTTTAACTAAGATAACTTGTAAACCTTTGAACTATATATTGATTCCTATGTCTGCTCCCCTTTCTAACATGCAACGCCTGATTGTGTTGTGGACGCTAAAGTACAAAGTTTTATTACGCGTACAGATAATTGGTGATATTTTCGATAATCCTAAGAAGAGAGGTCAAATTCCATTTGGCTGAATTTAAGACACAATGATCCAAACACACGCACGCAAGAAGAGAACTCAGCAGTCTTTCTAAATACTTTTATCAAATAAAACCTTTTCGGGTTGTTCTACTAACGAGGGAAGGTCACCAACTGCCACCTCGCTTTTTAGCTTTAAGCTAGTGGGTAATAGGTAAAAAAATGTGCTGAGCCCGAATAGGACAATCGTTTGGGCCCTTAGGCCTTCTAAGACCTGGTTTTTTGAAAAACCGGTTTTCCAGGCGAAAAACTTTTTTTCGAAAAAAATTTTCTGATCTGTCCAGATTGTAGAGCGTATCGAGAAACCTAGAAAAAACATGTTTTCTAAATTTTGGTAAGGGTTTTGAAATGTTTTTAGAGGTACAACCAATGAAAAATTACTTTCTTCGTTTTTCTTACCTTTCAATGAATGTAAATGATATTTAGGTAAACGGCGACGGAGATTCCAAATACAACCCGTAACTACTAAAAGGAATAACCAGAGCTATCAGTTTAGTTTCGCAGAACGCTTGCTGTTACTTTTGGAACTCATTACGTCTTTTCACTTGAGTCATCGGGCTGTTAGAAGGAGACATTCCTTTTTTTCCTTTTCTCTCATCACATTCATTCTTTACACGTGTTGGAATCTCACATGACCAGCAGACAGAGCTATGCTATCTCGTGTCACATTTCTAGTACCTCTCTCTCTTTCTTTCTTTCTTCTCTCTTTGTTGTTTTGTGTGGTAGTCAGTTATTCTTTTTTCACATCATCAAGCTCACATCTCTTGTTCACAATCAGTTGAGTGCACCAGTCTTCAAACCGATGATCCAATATTCCTGGTACGCCGCCGGGCTGCTTCAAACGAATCCAGCACCATTTTTAAGTCTACTTGAAGTCTGTTTCCCTACCCCTGCCTCGCACGAAGAGTGTGAAGAAACCAAATGTGGCGAGAGTATGTTTATTCACTGCTCTATTTGCTCCAAGAAACTCTGTTTCGAGTTCCTAGTTTCATTCTAAAATCGTGCACGCTAAATTCCTTGCTCGTATACATTCTCGCAAGACCTGAATGATTTTGGTGTTTTGTCTTCGGTTAAAGTATAATAATCAGTTTTTCGTGATAGAAGAGATTGAATAAATTGAATATACGCATTTTATATCTAACGATATAATTCAATAATGAATATTGTCAGTTGATATTATAAAAAGGATTGTGAGCGCGATGTTTATTCCTATCAGAGGTGGAATCGGTTCGTGTTTTTCTACAACCGAACCGTACTTTTTTTTCAAAAGTTCAAATCGAACCGAACCGAATCGGACCGATCAATTTTTTTATATGTAATTAAAGTTAGAATAAAACGTAAAACTCTTTGTCTTTATCATTCAAACACTCCTCACTTTAGTACTTTGCTTTTCTGTGTGTATTCTTTCTCTTATAGTGCTTGAATGATAAAGACAAAGAGTTTTACGTTTTATTTTAACTTTAATTACATATAAAAAAAATTGATCGGTTCGGTCCGGATCGGTTGTAGAAAAACACGAACCGATCCCACCTCTGATAGGAATAAACATCGCGCTCACAATCCTTTTTATAATATCAACTGACAATATTCATTATTGAATTATATCGTTAGGTATAAAATGAGTATAACTGTCCAGTTTTACACAACCTGTATTATTGAAGAAACATTATTTCTCTACTCAGAACTAATTTGACTGTTGAGAAACAGTTCCTGTAAATACCGTCCACATCAGCCGGAGTTAAACTTTTATTTTGTTCTTCGTATTCTAGTTCGAAAGAACTCGTCGAAAAACTGAGAAATCCAAGGTATCTCGCCTTCGTATAGCACTGTTCATGAATTAGATGGACTTAACTTCTTAGTCATCACCAGAAACTCAATTGGTCAGTTCTGGACACGATTTTCAATATTTCTCCGATTTTTCATTTTTTTCTCTATCCTTCGACATGCACCGATGCCAAATTCATAATCTGCATATGAAACTGACTGCAGAAACATTATGTAGAGCTTGAATCAATATCATATGGTCAAAACAAAAAGTCATAATCAACTAATTTTGCAACAAATTTTGCAAACCTATCTAGTTTTTTCTGTTAAGAGACGAAGCCCTGATTTACAGAGCATTCAATCGTCTTTACACGGGTAAAACAAACTACGGAGAGCTTTTTTTAAACCTTTTCACTACTGAGAAAATTCATTTTTTCATTGATGTTCCTTCCTTGTTTTTAGAAAAGGATCCAGCAAAAGTTTGATTGCATGTGATTTCTAATGAATGATAACAAAACGACTTTATTTATAATCCTTCCTCTCTCCGAAAAGTCCAGAATTCCTTAATCCTGTCCTGTTTTGTTGTTTTGATTGACCCTATCTAAACCGTGATATCTCTTATGAAATACCAGTGCGGCTAAATGTTTGTCATAGTTTTGCTGAGCAATTTGTGTTTGCTGTATTGCCAACACCATAGTACCTATACCGATCATCAGTGGAATAGAGCTGATGAACAAATGTCTAGAACTTGTTACGATGTACGCCGTTCTGTTGAGATTGTTGAGGATTATGACTTGAATTTTTCATTCATTTTGTCTGTCATTCTTTTTTTTGTTTATAAATAATGAATGATATTTTTATAGCTTTATTTCTTTGTGTCATCGTTTCATATTACAAAGCAAAGTTTGAAAATGTATTCAGAAATGAAATCACAATCAAATCACAACAATATTCGTCACAAAACAGCTTAAAGACATACGATCTGATTCTCTACCCTCGTTTACTGCCTGTAACTGTTGCACGAAAGAAAATTTTATTTTCACTCGAATACACACTTCATTCAGTATGCCTCATTTTCCTCTGCAAATATTTCATAAGTAACGTTCATCTTCATTCACTTGATCCCTTGATGTGTGGATTTATCCGTGCATCGTATGATTATGATTAACGCGACTAATCAGCTTTTGCGACCCTTATTGGTTTTAGATATGTTGTTGATGAAGAATAGAAAAAGGAAACAGTCGTTAGCTCTTCTTACTGTAAAATCGAATCAATACAGTTGTATTCATTTTTAATGTTTATATTCATAGTCTCCAAGTTTCTCTCAAGAGTTTTTAAGTTTTTGATTTCTCTTCGGGTGGACAAAATAAACATTTTAGTTTATATGGCCTGACTAACGTCAAGAAAATAAAGCAAATCCAACAGTCGTTCATTGAAGATCACATTGTACAAAGTTGATGCGAGCAGATAAAATATGCGAAATTTAGTTTCTAACATTTTTTTTATCGGAGGCGAATATGCCAAATGCTTCCTTCATGATCAAAAATGCCAGTTATCAAAAACTAACGTGTTTCTCGCTAATTAATGCGTTTCTCAGAAATCCATTGTATTGTAGGGGTATTCCATTTTGTTCCGAATTAAATTACGAAACTGTAGCTAAAAATCAGCAGAAAAATCAAATATTTTTTCAAAACCTTCTGAAGACTCCCTGAAGATCCTCCGATGTTACCTATAGATTCTCCATGCTGGATTATCTATAGTCCCCACGTTTCAGCAATCAGCACCGTTTCTCTCAAGAGTTTTTAAGTTTTGGATTTCTTCGGGTAGACATACAAACATTTTAGTTTATACGACCTGACTAACGTCAAGAGAATAATAATTATCAAGAATTACGTTCTTCAAAACAGCTGAAGGACGAAAGAAATTATAATCTTTAAATCGCTGTATATAATTCTTTTTACCATGACTCAGACTGATGAGAAGGTCTAGGTATTAGAGCATAGTCAAAACAAAGTTTGTAAAATATTTGAAGAAAATAGAATACACGACAGTACCTTCTTCTATCAATTAACCCTTTACGGCCGGCTGCATAAGCCATTTAATAACAATATTCCCTTCTGTGCATATTCCTTTTCTGTCGGCTGCCAAAAATTAACTAATAAAAATATTCCTCCCTTTATATTTAGTGTTTTGCTGTCACAGGGATCGGCAAAGTGTATTCTTTTAGAACGAAATTACTTCGACACTTAATAGATCGATGTTACCGGTAGTCAACACCCGGCCGTAAAGGGTTAAAGCGAAAATGTAGTTAGTTACTGGAGTGGATAATTTGCACAAGAAACACAATCGTTCATGATTACACGAGCAGCAAGATGTGCGCAATCGATCTTCGAATGTGAAACAAAAAATGTGCCATGGAAACTAAACCGTATTCCGTCGCAGGGCGGAGACAAACGTTGTATAAATGTAGGCGAAGAGAAGATAGTATCACTCCAAATACACATGTAATCATTCCTAATATTTTCTGTCATCGAGAAGCAATTTCACCAAACTGTTGCGTCTATGTCAGATTTAAAGAAAAAAGAAAAGTCTAATAGTTTGAGAGAAGTAACGTGGTCCAGTGGGTGAGCGACGTCAAAGAAAGTTGTTTATTTTGTTTATTGAAAAAAGAATCATCCACTGGGATTTGTTCGCAATTCTCTCACACCCTCAGAAACATATCATTTTTTATAAAAAATCGACAGACTTTTTTTCCTCTAGACAATGAGCCATCATCAGATTGTGCACAGTATCTACTATCCGGATCCGACATTATTTTGTCCTCATCGAAGAGGTATGGAGGTTTTAGAAAAGCTTTCTGAAAACCTTGAAAAGCTGACTTTTCGAAAATATTTTTGTTTTCCTATAAAAAACAAATCCTAAAGTTCTTTCAAAAATACCAAGGGATAGAACAAACATTTCTGATCAAAATGAGATATCCTTTAGCTATGAATCATAGTCTAATCAAGAGTTGTGAAAATTTTGCCGGACTCCCTAAAACATGTATCAGCTACCCCAAGTAAAAAATCTTGACTGCAGATCTTGATAAAAACTTGAAAGATTACAAACAAGTGTAATTTATTCATTTTTGCATCTAGTAGACCAATACAATTCAAGGTCAGGTCCTCTGTAATGTAGTACCATAAAGAATAGCAATATGTGTGAAATTCTTGTAGTTCCCGTTCTATCACCTACCTTGTCCAAATATGGAACTGATTTTCCTAATTAGTAATCACATTAGTGAGTTCAGAAAACTTCCTTATTGTTTTCAAGATCTTGATACAGAATTTTGAAGATATGTCAGACTCGGATCCGTAGTAAATCTTGATTAACAAATTTCAAGAGGCAGAATCTGTAAAGAACTTGTGGAGATTTTGACTCTCTGCATGGGTATCGACGCCGCCATATGTCTAAAGCGACTTTCGCCCTAACACCATTTCGTAGCTGCCAGACTTCTCAGTAAAGAAATATCACAGAGAGCTTGGCAAGGTCTTAAACTGAAGCCCACAGATGTGACTAGAGGCTAACAGAGCCCGATTTTAAAAGAATAAAATTTTCGTCGTACCAGGCACTCATTACAGCAACAAAATCTTGAGCATATCACGGACAAAAAATTAAAGTTCATTTAGAGTTAAAGAAAAGTTCTTTCTCATATTCAGCACACTCGATAACCTCGAAAATTTTCTATTTTTAGCGAGGGGTACCGCCAAAAAGTTCAGAAAAATTTTCAAAATTGTGTAATTTTGCCATGGAGATTTTTTTGCGTCAATTTGTTTGAAAATTTGTTTGAACTTTTTGGCGGTACCCCTCGCTAAAAACAGAAAATTTTCGAGGTTATCGAGTGTACTGAATACGAAGAAGCACTTTTCTTTAACTCTAAACAAACTTTAATTTTTTTTTATCGGTGATATGTTGAGATTGAATAAAAAATGTTCAAGATCGCGTCTCAATCGCAAATGTCATTTTCGAATATATCTATGTGTGAGTTTCTATTTTGTAATAATTTGTAGCTAAATACTTACTTACTTTATTTTATTTAATTAATAAATTTTTATTCTGAGCTTTCGAATTACTGATTCATCTAATTATTATAAAATAGAAACTGTTATTGGGAAAGTTCTACCATTAACAAAATTCAATATGTGTGAGAGGTTGAGATTTGGAAAAGATTTTTCTTGTAGGCGTCAAGACGACAGTCGTTTTTTTTGGGGGGGGGGGGGGCCCATTTAAGGAAACGGGGAAGGTTGATTTTTGAGTTGGGTTGAACCCCAAACGTTATAATTTTGCGTTGTGTTTTTTTAACGGCCCCCCAAGTTTTTTTTTTTTTCC
>CAJNOQ010003440.1:0-20265 GCA_905250885.1 Didymodactylos carnosus | reverse complement strand
CGATTCTTCTAATGTATCTCTCATTCATTTCAACCGCTGAATATATAAAAGTGTGAAAAGGAAAGAATTTACTAGAAGATACCATAAGAAGAGGAAAGAGTAAAAACTGAAAAATATGTATGTTCTACAGAAAAAGGCAAGAAAACATATGCTTCGACACGTCACAACAGAACGAAAGACTGTGGTATATACGGTGTACCACCCGTCCCGAAGGGGTTAAGAACCACAATTATATTAATCATTTTTCACAAACTAGTCCTAACTCGAATTAGAAATATCTTTTTGACAGTTAGAATCTGAATCAAACATGACTTGAACAATAACAGAACATCGTTGATGCGGCGAACATGAGAGTTTATCACTCTTTCTCTTTAGCGTAGCATGGACATTAATTGGAATCATTATCAGAATCGGATCACTGAATACTTATCATCGCTTCTTTCTGTGTTACAAAATATGAATAACGTTATTTTACATCATAAAACGCTTTGTTTAATAAGTGAGAATCTGTTGCCTTCTTTATTCATCTGTATGGCACATTGCATAAGAGAACTCGCACACAACCTCTCGATCGGATAGTACATCTCCAGTTCATACTTCTCAGCCATAATTATAAACCTCCATCTTCACATCATACTTTTGAAGAATTCTGAAATTACATAAAAATGTACAGTGATGTCAAGTTGACCTTACCTGAAAATTTTCCATGTCACAATTTTGGTATACTTTTGAGTAATAACACAGTTACAATACGAAATTTGATAGAAATAAGTAAAATATAGGTAAACCGTAGTTTTATATCGTGTGTAATGGTTGAAAGTGAAAAGAGAGAAGCCATCCTAGTTCTAGGTGGTGCATTCAATCCTGTGCATACCCAACATATAGCTCTATTAGAAGCAGCAAAAACGGAATTAGAATCAAATGGTAATTTCAAAATTATTGGCGCATATTTAGCTCCTGCTTCCGATAATTATGTAGCTCATAAGTTGAAATCACGAATACCGTTAGAAAAAACACTTAAACTTGAGCATCGCCTTCAATTAGCTAAACTAGCCATTCAACATGGTGAATTTGAATGGATAGCAAAAAGTCCATTTTCAAGCGAATTATTGACGAGACATTATGGATCTGCTTATGAACTCGGAACAAGATTGCAAAATATGTTAACTGAGGACCACAAAGTAGAAATATTAATAATTGCAGGAGGCGATCGAATTGTTAATAAACAAGGTATTGCAAAATGGAGAAAATCGCCATCATCTATTAACGCAAAAACGGTTTGTATTCAACGGCAAAATGACATAAGGACAACAACAACTGTGAAAACTCTTGTGGAAATATGGAATGAGGATTTGAAATTAGGTTTAATACAATCGCCCGATCGTTATTTGATTATAAATACACCTGTTGCACCAGTTAGTTCGACTTTAGTTCGATTCTATATGAATAGATGGCATGCATCGACAAATGAAAGCGAAAAAGAGGAAATTGAACATGAAATTGTCACCGAAAAACGTTTGCTGAACTTCGATGTAATGAAATACCTAAAAGATCATGAGAATGATCTGTACCTTCCACCAGAAATAAAATGATTATGTACCATAAATTTTTCACAGATTTACTGAGAAAATATTTTTATTCTGTTCAAGAAGTTAAATATACTGACAAATTAAAAAATTGATAAACAGCGAATGACTCTTTTTTTGTAAATACACCATCAATGACAAGAACAAATAAAAATGTAATGATCTGAAGGAAAAAATAGAACTAAACTAACGGTAATAAAGAAACATATTTGTACCAACAAAAAAATTTAAGTGCAAAAATAATTAACAAAATATCCACTGTTCAATAAAAAGTAACGAACAAACAAAATAGTAACAGTGAGAGTGAGATTTAGAGACTTAGTTTTAAAATATTGAATTGTTCATTCTCTTAAATGAAAAATAGTAATAATTTATCTATCAAAAATAATAAAAAAAAGGAAGCAGGTTTACAAATACTATTTATACAATGAGTATTCTTTAAAAAGAAAGAAAAGAACAAAGACGTATGTACATCATACAAAAAGCTCATGATGAAGCAATTGGTATAAAAAAAAATAGAGAACTATGTTTGAATTTTTTCAAAATTCTGACATGTTCTCTGTAGTATTCTCTTGATTTTGTTCATTTGATTTTTTGTGAGAGTGATGTGATTTTTTTGGAGATGAAGATGAGATTTTTTCACTAGATGTAAATGGAATGCCTGTGACGTTTGATCCGTTTGCTTGATTCAGATCTTTATAAGAATTATATTCAATCAAATGTTCACGAAAACTAGATTGATTTTGAGACGTTTTAACATTATCAGTCAAAGGATTAGCAGGTTTAGATGCAATTTCACCCTAAAAACAATGATAAATGAGGTAGGTGTTGTCTAATTCTGAAATAAAACTACACATACAATAACATCAATAACCCAATCACGAAAGAATGGTAATAATTGATCATCCATGGATGGTAATACAAGTAAACGCTAAAAGAGAGAAAACAATTAACTCAATTTTCAACACATTTTGCTCAAGAGTTCCGTTGCATCAGCCGTCCTAACGATAAATGTTCTTCAATGACTAGCAAGTAATTGAAGAATATCACCTATAAAAAGAAAAGAATAAAAAACCTACAAGTACGTACTTTCATTTCGTCTTTGATACGCGCTTAAAAGTAAAAAGAGATTTTTATTATTTTATATGAGTATTAAATATGCAAAGAAAAACATTATACCTTCTAGAAAATCGTGTATAATATTGTATGAATATTTACTTTCACCAAATACTGGTGTTACTTTGAGAGCTAAATCAGGTAATTCTGGGAAACCAATCCTAAACAAAAACATCAATTACAATAAACTTTTTTTTCGACTTTGTTTACGTACCAGATACGATCACTTGGAGGTGGAGGAATATTGATTGTCATCACACCAGAGAAACTTGTTAATTCAACATTGACCCCAACCTCTGTGCCAGATAGTTTTTCGATCACACCAGCAACCTATATTAAAAAAAATGTCGATTATAAATATCACTGAAAAAAACAAAGATTTCGAAATCCATTTTATCTAATGAAACAATTAGATACGGTTCGCGAATTATCTATCTACCAACAGTCAACGTTGACATAAACAGCCGGTTCATGTCTGTGATATTCATATCATTGTGTGATGAAAAAACGAAATCTTACTGGTTTCAGTGCTGCAAACCGTTGAAAATGTTTGCTTGTTGCAAGTTTTTGCAATAATGTGCCAAGTTTACGTGATGCAACGCTGAAAGAAGAACAAAACACATTTAGTAAAAATATTCTGTGAAGATTTAATTAATAATTACATATTTAATATATATCAGAAGATCAAAAAATGCTATATTTGTTAAGTTTTCTTTCAGTTTTGTCTATACATACTTTTCTGGCACTTCAGGTTCCTTAGCCAAAAGTTTTTGTTGCGCTTGTACATCATCGTTATCAATTTTCTCTTCTAGTTTATGCACTAGTTGTGCTGAACGATGTTGTTGAAACATCGGATCATCATGAGTAGGATTATAATGAAGTAATTTTTGTAAGCGTAATTTTGTTTTGATAGTTATTCTGAAGGTAAATTAAAAAATGAAAACACTTTGAAAATGTTTAATATGGAAATTTGTTCTTACTTAAAACTTCCACGATAAAATAAAAATAGATTAAACCATATTCCTCTTGTATTCCATTGCATTGGTTCAACTTTCAATATGACAGGAAATGTATGACCCAAATCAATCTTTTCAACTTTCAATTCGTCTAATACGGCAATCTACAAGAAAAAAGACAACAGTTAATTGGATAAGAATTTTCTTTCGATTTTTGTGGAAACACGAGAATAATAAGATGATTATTTTTATTTATCTAACTTGGAAATAGTTAACTATCGATACTGAACAAAACACTTACGGCAATTTCTTTTAATTTTAATTCAACTTTTTCTTTTAACAAATCTTTGAATAATGGTTCTTCGAATATATCACAAAATAATCTTCTAGCAAGAAAATTCATTGTTATTGCTGCCTCATCTAAACAATCGCTCGATTTTAATAATAACTCTAACGTTTCTTCTTGTTTTTTGTATTTCTTTTTCATTGATGCTGTACGATGTGTCCCAGTTGCGTCTTTATCACTATCTTTCGTTTTTTTACTGTCTTTACTATCTTTTTCAATATTTTCACGTCTCAATTCTTCGACTTGGACTTTCGCTTGTGCAATATCATTTCGAATATGTTCATTAGTTATTTGTTCACGTAATAAGTCCGTCTGTACTTTATCAGAATTCATTGTGTCGGCATATGGAGGACCAACATTCTCCATTTCTTTCATTTGAACACGTTCATTTAATAACGTACGAGTTTCGGTCGATCGAGCAGCGAATGGTATTGGCATTTCAGCAATAGTCACAGATACACTGTCAGTCGATGATGAAGTCTGAATACCAGGAGCCGATGGAGCACCCATTAATAAGCGGTTTGCTCGTTCAATTTCATCTTTTCCTACAACAACAACAATCATCTCATTCTGTGGCATTCCAACATATATTAGATTTTTAGAATATTTTTATCAATGAGTAAGACCGGCATCTCCATTTCGAGATATATAAAGGTAAAAAATTTATAAGAGATGATAAAATGAAAGCTAAGTCTATGTCAAATGTGGCATAATGTTTATACTTTACTCTATGACTACTTTCCTCTCATTCGCAGAATTATGGCACTGAATCGGAAGTAAAAACGTATTTTAATGTTTATTTACCTTTTCGTATAACCAATGATAATTTATGAAACCAATCTTCTTTTTCTGGTCCAGTTTCGAAAAATATCGATAATGTTGTTGATGGATTATCAAAAAAATCATCTGTATCAAATTTTGATTTTTCTAAATTTTGTTTACTAAATATTTGTTTATCTAATATTTGTAAATTTTGTACGACGATTGGATATTCACATAGCCAATATTTTATACGTGTTAGCGTTGCTTCTGGTACAAGAATTAAATTGGCTTCTAGAAAAATAAATGGAAAAATGACTATTGGATAAGATTTCACTATCAGAAAGAAACATCATGTCATCCAGATTTTTAGTGTGAAACTGCCTCTCTTTCTCTCTGTTTGTTACATGCCATTTTAGTCTCTCAGGTGAGATTTTTATCCGTCTCACATCAGATATTTAACACCTGTCTTAGATGATTTTTTAGGTGTCTCATTTGGCTGACTGGCATTTTAATCCATCTTATTTTACCTTTAATCAGATATTCTCTATAACCAACAAATTTGATTTCTTTCTCTTTCTTTTCTGATTCAGCAATTGCCTTTGTGGGTAGCTGTAAAATAAGACGATATTGTTCTAGACGAATAACACATGGATAACGAACAAATTGATCATCACGATCGACATCATAACGCCCAAATATAATCTCACCACAAGTCTAAAATAACAATAAACGAAAGAAAAAGTAAGAACAACATCACATAATGCGTTACTGTAAAGATTCAATATTGACAAAATAAACCTTAGAATAAAATTAATATAAAATAGAGACGGATACATAGTGTCTTTTTTTAACATACTTTCATACATATATGTTTTGTTGAAAAAAACTGTAGTAAAAACGGTCTATTAGTATGTCCAGAGATATTAAAAAGTATATGAAGAATAAATAGTTTCCAGATATTCGAATAAGGTTCAGTTCAACATCTCGACTATGAGAGAGACAACATGATAATACATACATGAAGAGATGTGGATTTGTCTTCTTTCGCTGCTTTTTCTGATAAAATTTGTTCTAATTCGGGAAAATCAATCCATTCATGCACAATACTTTCATCCGCTTTAGCATTCATGTACATTTCAATTAATATAATACAAATAGCGGCAGCAAACATAAAGCCGATGGTAAAACCGCTGAAAAATGATGATATTGGTTTCCATAATGTAATTATTAATGATATTACACCAACAATAATCTAAACAAAAAGATGAAAACATGTTTCTTTTAAACAAAGTTTAAGGAATTTGTGAAAGAATGGCAAAGAGCTGACTATCGTTAAAATATACGTTTATGTCATGTCAAATTAAGTGCAATTCGGTTAATCGCTGAATTTCGCCGCAAACTTTTTACAAACACTTCTTAAGTGATACCTGATTGAGAATTAGAAGCGAAAGAATTACACTATTCTAACCGATATTCGCATAATTGTGTCTCTTTTTAATTGATTTTCTGGTTCAACGGTATGATTTCTAAATTTTGGTCCGCTTAACAGCATTGTTGGTTTTCTCGCGGTCATTTTATCTACATGTACGGTTGTTGGTTTAGCCGTCATTTCTCGTGGATCGATTCTATTAATATGATCTTCACTTGCAGTTTCACTTGTTGCACGTGCTCGACTAAACATTTCTTGCCGTACAGAAGACACCATCATATCTTTAGCTTGCGCACTATTTTCTGTTGATAATAGATCGTGTAATAAACGATATGAATCTGAGCGAATAAACGATGTGGTAGCAGCGGCAGCGGCAGCACTCAACGTTGTGACGCCACCTCTACCAAATACCATCGCAAGTGATGATATTGAATGTTGACGATCTGCAACAGCCAGATGTGCTGGACCTCCTGTGGTACCTGAAAGTGCACTACCATCATCATCTTTAAGGATTTGAGAAAAAAACAAAAGCGAAAGTTAATGACAACTATCATCATGGATGTTTTACTATATAGAAAACGACAGATATTCTGGTTTTACAGGCATAAACGTAGATAAATGGATAAGTGTAATATTTCAGTAGAAAATGAAGCGAGTTTCAATTGTTTAACAAGAAGAAACTTATAGTTTATAGTCATACACTGCGTAATCTCAACCCTTTTCGGAAGTATTAAACTCATCCTCTTTTTAATATGCAACACAAGGGATTTAGCCACGCTACATTAATCTAATGCACAGCCGATGAGAAAAAAATTGTCTATCTTCTGAAATAACCACGCATGGGATTACAATCTTTAACACGTATTCGAGCAGGTGGTAAGCGGCCGCTTGTATAAAACACGAGACCTGAATTTCAACTGTGACCATGCGGGGAGATTTTGAGTATAAAGAATACGAGCTATCATCAACATAGACAGAAAAAGTACACTGGTCTAGTAAAAAAAAGTAGCTTCCATCTAAAAACAAGAATCCCTTCTTTATTATATGACTTCAGCGGCTCTTCTGAAAACATAATAGCAAGCTCAATAGATGGAGTATCATGGGATCAGTAAAAGATGATATAGTCAAAAATTGAAGAGTTTTACGGGTTAAAATCCTCAGCAATACTAATTCCATGTTATTACCTGCTCTATGTTTTTCTCAAAAGTTGAACAATAATCATAGAAAAAAATAACTTTTTATTCGTGTCACTTTATTTTTATCTTACTATGGTGTAACTATTAAGTGCTTTTAGTTTCTTATACTTCTTTCTTACCAGGGTTCTTTTGATGAACTATTGTTGCTGCTGTTGCTGATAATAAGGGAGATGGATCTTTTTTTTCAATAACAACTGTGTCACTTTCCATATTCGTTCTCATAATAAAACTATTGCTACTATTACTTTGAGAATGTTTTATTGTTTCAACTTTATCGGCAATATCATCTTTGAGGCTAGAAAGTTTTTGTCCTAGTTTGTTAAAAACAGTTGGCTTTTTCTGATCTGTCATTGGTGTTGCAGCAAAATCGGTTTCAGTAACAGATGTTTTGCTTTTTGTGTGATGTGAACGACGATGACGATGGTGATGATCAGTCTAGAAAAAAATAAGAAAGAAACACAAAAATAAACTCATTCATCTCTATATCTATATATAGAGATACATATTATAGTACGAACGACAGAATATATAAGACTGGGAGGACAAATAGGGAATTAGTTGCATACACATACATCTTTTTTGATAACAATGGCATCAGTGCTAGATACTTATAAAAAAGAACGAAAGCCGATTACTTAAAGCTTGAACAAAAACACTCCAGTGATTGAATAAATTATTTTATTTGCATTAATATTGTACAATATTTGTGTGCATCTACGTGCTACATGTGTTTCTGATCAAACAAATCTACTCTTTCTAAGATATTTCTTACTCATCATATGGCCACAGATTCAGTTTTCTGACACATACTATAGATGCGTGTTCTATTTTTTGCCTCATCGTTTTTCGAAATGTAAGAATAAACTAAAAACGTTTTTCTGTAATAATGAAAGTACGGTGAAACATACATTATATGCAGATATATTGTTTATTTTCAAGACTGAAGAAAACATATGATTAAATCTATTCTTTTTCAAGTTGAAAATAGGTACAATCACCTCAGGCAGAATACTATCCAATCAAAAAATAATTTACAATTCGTACCTGCTTAAACTTAATATCTTTTAATTAAACTCGCGATTGTCCGACGTTCGATTGCTCGGCGAATATACCATTGATGAAGCTCACCGTATTGAGGAAAAAATTGTGAAGTCTTGCTACAGAACGTTTCAGAAAACCGCGTGGATGACAGACTATGTTATATCAACACACATAGAGACGACGATAACAATGGAATGTTCAAAGTGATCAACAACCAAATAAAAACAAAGCAGAGTAAAAGCAGGTAAAATTATTAGGAAAATTATTAGGATTAGACAACAAATACAATAAGAGAATAGGATTTGAATCTAGGTTATCAAAAGACTTAACAGAAAACTGTTCATAGACATCTGCGTATTAGAATGATTATCACTTTGATATCATACTTGAATATTGTAATTGAGTAAGAGGTAAAGTATAATTAATAAAAGTGAGATAAAAATCTTTCGATAGTATCATTTTCATACGAGTCACGAATAAAAACAGAAAAGATCTTTTTCCTGATTTTACCAATATTCATTCATTCATAAATAGATAAAACAATAATTTTAGTTAACGATATAATTGTGCACTCCAAAAACAGATAAGATAGCGTGTGATAAATTATATTTAGAGGCAAGTACATTTCTCTCTATTTGTTCAGGAAGCGAAATCACATAGAAGTGCAGAAAGAAGCAATTGTTTAATACAACCCAAGATGTAAACATTGAAGAGGATCGAACTTGTGTGAGAAAACAATGGATTAACGAAATAAGAATAACATGTATCGAATGGAATATAATGAAGGAAAGGCAACGAAAGGCAACAATTCTGCGATACGGTTGCACAATCGATTAGCACACATAAGTCATAGCAAAACATAAGTCACATTGAATTAGTAGATTATATGTGCTTTTGGAAAGTTAAGTGCTACAAGACACATTCTATGTTGATTTTTCTATCTGCAAATGATTATACTCCTGTTTACTTTACTAAACAATGATCGTAACCGCTTCATGTTGCACGTCTTTAGTTGGTTTTGATGTTTCAGTTCTAATGTGGAAATTTTTATTGTAATGTTATTTTTTGTATTTTAGCATCGTTTACTAAATTAATAAAATAAGCATATTTTCTATTAGTTGATTGTACAAGTTGAAATAAAAATGAAAATAAATGCAAATGAGGCGGCAAATAATACAAATAAATTCATTAAATCTACAATTACAAACACGAAAAAAACACTCGGATTAAAAGAAAAATGGTTCAATATATTTAATTTGATTTTGATTAGTTTTTTTCTTGAATTTGACTAATTAATTTGATTTGAATATTTATAATCGGGAGCATCGGGACATTATTTTTTTGTTAGCCAATTATTCCTATAAGCACATATACACTATAGATGTCACCATAACTCATGAATGATAACGTAAGTCAACGATGCCGGCAACACTGCACAGAAATATTAAAACTCTGTTGTAAAAACGACTTGACTCTCACATATCTGCGCACCAGATGAAATTTTACGTAAAACTGCAGTTTATGATTATATCAATAGAAAGAAAATAATAAAGTTCGTGCCATATAGATAAGAGTGGCCTCTTTTGTATTCAGCACAGTCGATTATAATATCTCTGATTTTCTATTTTTGACATGACGCATTGTGTAAAGTTGGAGAAATTTTTCGAACGAATTGCCAAGAGAGATGAAAAATAATATTTGCTTAAAAAATCCGCACCCTCCCACTTTTAAAAACTGATAGTTTTTCTCCAGCAGATATGATTTGGTTATTTTGGGTTTTAAAGACTGATTCTCCTTTAGACCTTGCCGAAAGGTCTGCACATATGTACTCTGCAAGAGTATTTGAAAAATTTGCTAGGTGCACTAATTTGTTTTTTCATCGCCACACCCTGCATAGCAAATTGACAAATGTCACATGTCATAATCGCATACGCACACAAAGTTTAGTCAGTATACATTAGACACATATTTAATAAAAACAATAAATTACGTTTAAAATTATACTGACTTCATCCTTGTATAAGATAAGCGTTAAGTGGACGTAAAAACGGACTGGATACAAACTCTTCAGTCCAAGTCAAGTTCAAGTCTGTCATCAAATACTTCAAGTCCGGAGATAGACTTGTCCTCTTCTGTCACAGTGTAGTACCACATAGGGTAATTTTTGAATAACTCAATAATAAAAACTTACGGTTTTCAAAGACAAGATAGCAATAACGGGTGGGGCAAGAGTTCTGCATTCATTTTTGTGTTTGATATAGCGCGCTATGGAATATCGTAGAGACTTTATCGTTTTCTGCTAGAACGAGCAGTGTCTAGTAGAGACATATATAAAAGCGTTTGATAAGGGATGTTTCTCGAAGGCCACACAGATCTTAGAACAAAAGTCATCAGGAAACTGTTCCGAGCAATGCAAGGTGAGCTGAAACCCATCATGCTCGAGTTTGGTCTTAGGCCTGAGCTTTGGTAGTACTAAAAAAGCAGCAATGGTCTAACAAAGTGTTGAATTCCTAGTCTATCGAGATCCAGAGGATATCTTCAACCGTTATTGTCTGATCTCTTTCGATACACAACGAAACCAATCAGCTTCATTAACACACTTTCGCCTGTAACCGAAAACATTCAATTCAACGCTTGAACATCCGGGAGACGAAACTGACCCAAAACAGGTTTTGTTAATACATTTTATTACGAGTAGCTCTCCCTATCACATCCTGTAGTCTAAAGTTGATTTCAGGATCTTCTACAAGTTCGCAGAGATCCTGAAGATTTTGATAGAACATCTTTTTCAATAGAAGCGATTTTAGAACTGTATAAAGTGTGTTTCCAGTCTAGTTACTTACTAGGCGTCGTTGGAAGAGGACATATATGCGGGCTGGTCATTGACAAAGGATAGTACTTGGGGCGAAGATGACATCGAGAATATTTATCATATCGTGTTCGCCTGGACATCGGTCAAGTTACCACCTGCCTTACATGGAGTCAACTGAGAGCAGATCGCCTATGGAAAGGCGCACACTCCGCCGCTCTGCTGACTGGCTCCTCCGAGAAAGGGAAGACAAACGTATTCGCTATTCGACGAGCAACGATCGTTATTTTGGATTGCGAGTTCGGAACAAGTTTGTTGAGCGTCAACCCCCAAATTCGAGAGTATTGAAATAAGGATCCAACAAACAACTGCCAACACTATGTCGAATCGTGACATTGTTGACTCCGCTTTGTTCAGCAGCAAACCCTAGTGAAGCTTTTTTTCTCAAGCACCTGAGCAAGCACATACCTCAAGATTTGTCTCCATGCACATGAATTTCTTACTCATGCAAAACGCTTGAGGTATATGCTTGACTTTCTTGTCTCATGCGCTTGAGTTGCATGAAGTATGCGCATGAGAGAAGAAATATCTAAAACAATGTGCATACCTCAAGAAACTCAAGCACATATCTCAAGAAAGGCCTGTGCATATCTCACGAAACTCATGTGCATACCTTAAGAAAGTCATGCATTATCGATTTTCCGCGCATAGTTCTAGCTTCGTTTTTAGACTTGATTACACCATATTTCACTCGGACTTTTCTTCCAGAATATGATGCAATCAGTTTTCTAGTATTTCTCGACCATCTGGCACTCTCACTATGCCATAATCTTTATCTACCAAGGAAAATAAGTCGTTTCCAATGGTAAGTTCATGACAGTTCAAAGCGAGTATACAGCAATTTTGACTTTCTACCATTCACTGGACCCTCCAAAATCTTCATGTTATCTTTTGTTACACTGCTGAATATAATTTTCCGATAGTCTGTAATGTGTTTGTTTGAGAAAAATGTTCCTTTCAGATTGACTAAGTTCGCTCCGCGTTGTATTTCTCAGTTTTGGTTCGACATGTGATTGCAATTTGATCTCAAAATAAAAGTGAGAAAGGTTGATGCAGAGTTGGAACCGAATCGGTAAATCAAGATCGGGTCGGCCGATCCGATTAAACTTTTCAATCGGCCGTTTTTTTTACCGATTTATCTTTATAAAACTTTTTTAGGGTTTCCCTTCTTTTCAAATCACTTTTTCAGCAAAAAGAATTTCAAAAAAAAATTTGCTTTTTTTCGTATAAATTTCAATAGCAGAAACAAAACTGACTTTTACTTTCCCCTAATAACACCTATAGTTTTAAGAAGGATTTGAAGGAAAATTCAGCTATGCATTCAACGAGTAATTAGGCGTATACATGTATTTATGAACACATAGTAATTAATTACGACTTATTCATTTTTCTTTATTTTTTCTGCTTTGTCCACAAAATAGTATAAAGAAATATATCGGTCAGAACTGTTCGTGTTGCGAAAGTGTGTATATGAGTATTGTCAGAATAAGTAAAAGTTGTAAACAAAGAAGCTCATCGGACTCACACCAAGCTTTTCGATGTCGACTTGGAAGTTTTGACACATTTCGAAGCTTGCTGTCGACAAGTGCCTATATATTTCCATCTCTTGAAAGATGGTTACAAGGACACACTGTGTGTTTTAGTGGCATAGACCACTGAAAAACAAATATCATTAGAAAAATAATCAAACTTCTTTAGACCGGTTTTTACCGATTTAGAAAAACTTTTTAATCGGCCGTTAACGGCCGATCCGATCCGACGTAGCTTTCCAACCGGCCGATCCGATTGCGTTTTTCTCAAACGGTTCCAACTCTGGGTTGATGTCTTTTAAGGTCCGTCTGTGAGTTTTACCGATAAGGTAACATTTACCGTATGTGAAGAAAACATTCAGGCTTGGACTTTTAGAGAAGCGTATCCATAAATACTAGACGCTAATATCAGTTCGTTGCTAGAGCCAATCTAGCACCCTGTGAATGAGGCAGTATAGCTTGGCATCCAATTCTCTTGCATCAAGCAGGACCAAACGGGTACCTGCTACATCCTGGAAACCTCCAGCGGCAAAGCGATCTTACACCGAGGAAACTCACAATTGTAATGATAAACATCAACCATTTGGTGCATGTCTCACTTTTGTGCATTTTTATTTGAAGATCTTGCACAGTCAATATTTTTAACTGAGTCTGCACAACGGGGAAAGGACCTTAGATTCGGTACCTTATCTGAGACGAAAGATCTTCCATAACTGTTAATGAGAAAGATAGTTCAGTTTTGTGACAGAAAAAACGCAGGACGATTTAACTCTCTCTTTCTTCATCTCAAATTGCTGTGTACTTACTTCGAAGTTAAAGGTTCAAATTATTTAACTTTTTATCCTTTTTTATGACAAATCAATAACAAAACGCAGGTTAAAACATGCAAAAAATGCGAGTACAAATGGTCGTCATCCTCACAGTACTTTAAAAAAAGAAGAAACGACTGTGTAGACAATGCGCATTATTAGTTCTATCGTAGAGCGTAAACTCGTCTTTTTCTTGCAGAATCTGTATGTCAGACATATGTGCATCTTGTCGTATAGTATGTGAGATAAAGAATTTACGGTCTACGACAGGCTGGCCAGATCTTCTGATTTTTCAGAAATTTTCTGATTTTGAACACTTTTTCTGATGGCTTTCTGGTTTCTGATTTTCCTGATTTTCGTTTCTTCTGTTTCAAACGTGCTAGTTCGTTCTCATATGAATGCCCGAATTATTACTATTGATACGACATTATCCACATGATATCTATCTACATAAAACGATAATACAGTTCAATAAAAGGGCTGATAAATTATATGTTGAACGAAACATGTTTGTCTAGTTGCCGCATTAAATCCACTTTCTGATTTTGATAGGGAAATTTTCTGATTTTCCAATTTTTTTTTCTGATTTTGAATTTTTTCATCTGGCCACCCTGGTCTACGATAAAACTCTAATGTATATATGATGTCCACATGTCTGCTCGATACACAGGCACGTCCAGTCTATTTCTATATATTCATTTATTAGGGAATCTAGCAAATAAGGAGTTATCTCTTTGCACATAAGATATCCCGTGTGCGGCACAATTTTTCCTCTCATCGCGTCAATAGAAAAGAAAGAGAACAGAAAGATATGCATGTGCGAAAAGAGATATCCCCTTATTTACTAATTCTCTATTGAAAGAACGAAATCAAAATTTCCAATTTCATTGGTCAAAGCAGATCGAAAAGACAAGACAGAGAAAAGTTTGATCCAAGAAAGTCAAGCGCATGAGATATTCAAGCGCTTGAGATAAGAATCTCATGCGCATGAGTTTCTTGAGATATGAAGCTCAAGCACATGACATCGGAAAAAATGCGTTTTTGCATGAGTAAGAAATGTCTCCATGCCATGAGATTCTTGCTCAAGAGATTCAAGAAAGTCATGTGCTTGAGAAAAAAAGCTTCACTAGGGAAAGCTCTAAACTGAGGTCTATTTGAATCAAGTATGATGATGCACGGACTGATTAATTGTAATTTAATGGCGATTAAATCAAGTTCATGTCTGATTAGTTATAAAAGTTTCAAGTCTGAGCGACGAAACTGAAGGAAAGATGCACGAAATACCAAGAGTTTTATTCGTTATGGCTCACTCGGTACATCTGTTATGAGACCAAGTCATCTGTGAGAGCAAACAAGTTGAATCTTCAATGCCCATTTTGAACATTGAACGACGAAGGTTGATTGCCAGAATACAATGTCGATATTTCATGTAACGAGAAAAAAGTGGCGACCTAGAAAATAGCAGATATCCATGTAAAAGATGCCGCAAGTAACTCGCATGATCAGAGGAATTGAAGGGAATCACCTTTTCTCTCAAGCGTAGATGAGAAAAGGGTATCAACTCATTTCACAAATCTTTTGTCAAGAAACATCATTATATTCTCCGCTGAAGATAAGAGGAAAAACCAAGAAGGAAAAATGTAAGTAATGCGGGGGTCAATTGTTGTTTCAACGTAATTCTGTTGTTCCGGGAATCGGTAAGACGATATGAGTGAGAAACTTAGTCATGATTGTGGAAGTAAGGTGAGAAAATGTTGGCTAACTTTATAGGAAGCAGTTGTAACGCCATATCATGTTGCCAATCAACATAGACAAACATCATATAACAACAACACAGACAAACACAATATAACAACAACATAATATTACCTTCAATTCAGTTTCATTGCAACACATTACAAAAATGCCACGACGAGTTGACGGAAGTGAAATGATGGCGTTTGTTATTATCCTTGTCGTCATTCTTCCTTGGGCGGAGACGATTCAGTTGCGTGGAGCAAACGGTGATGGACCACCTCCGCTGCCCTACAACCCGAATGATTTGTACATACCTCAAGTGATGAATACGGCTCTGCATGGTTTACACAAGTGCTTCGATTGTCAAAATATTGCGGTCGTCGGAGCCGGTGAGCACAGTATCTTTTTGGAGAAGTTCGAACGGGTTTAGTTTAGTCATCAGATGAACGAAGTATTCCTCGCCCTTCTCGTGTTAAATCTATGTGGAAAAAATTGTCAGTGCTCTCAAATACACAGAGGGAATCACACGCCCATTCAACAAAAAACAGGATAATGAGCGGCGCATTTTCGTCATTTTACTTACACTTTTTTCTCGATCAGTCACTGAAATACAACCCTCAACCTCCTGAGCGAGCATCTTCGTTCTCTTAACAGATCTTGAAAATTGAACGGTCATCAGACACAAAAACGACGTTCAGTCTGTACGGTGATTCATAAAGTGTTTTAGACATCACACCAACAATTAAACGGAAAATGGAGCCCGTATTCTTGATGCCGAAACTGTTTTAGTGTAGGATACCAAGAGAAACTGACTTACTAAACGAAGCCTGGAATGTTGATTTTTGGAGTGACAGAAAATATGCTAAGATAAACCGTTGAGGAATGGAGAAATTCAATTAAAATAGATTCGACAGACATCGACGGAAACAATCCCAGACCGAGGATTCCGAAGACGAGTTCCTGAAAGATTCAATCGAATTCGACGTCGGAACATGCTGAAATCCGACAAAATCTGGTACAATCCTGCCGGAACCGTACCGTATTATGTCGGAATTCTGGCGCCCGGATTTTGTGCCGGAAGATATCGGTAATGATCCGACCGGATCCTTCGAGTTTCACACATCAAATTTCGCTGGACTTGGCAGAATGCCACCGGTTTTCAGGTGTGTGAAGGCTAAAAACAGGCTTAGATTTTTTATTTTCTATTCTTTTTCGCTCATTTTCTAGTGACTCCTGTCTCTGAGCATCCGAGAGTATAAGAGCCCACTAGTTATGGCGTGTACAACACGTCTGTTGATCATTGTGAGCGATGACACACACTGACTCACACTGTTAAGAATTTGAGAAGAAATTTTTCTTGGTTTTCATTTTCTGCAATATCATATTTAAAGCAATACTGTCGCGAAACAAAATGGTAAACAAATTATGCGCACAGAAAATAAAGAAAAAAAAATAAAGAAGTGCGCACCACAGGATCTGTCGATTTGTGGTCACTGGAAATTAACGGATCCGACTGATTCCGGATATCGGATTCGATCTCAGATATCGGGAAGCGATAGAATTGAGTGGATTCTGGTCTCGGCATCCGATCGGCTGTCCGAACTACGAAAATCATCAGAATTAAAAAACGTATCCTACAGGATCCGATAGGACGAATTCGGCCTGGGATGCGATCATTTTCGTTCTTGACATCTTCGCCAGTTCGAGTTGATTGACTTGTACTGTTTATTAGGTGTGTCGGGCTTGATCAATGCTATCGAGCTGTCACTGGCCGGTCATACTGTTACCGTGTACGAAGCGAGCGATCGACTTGGAGGTCGCATTTTAACACACCGTGTTCGGGATAAAGGCTATATAACCGAGTTGGGCGCCATGCGCCTGCCGCTTGATCAACATCGTCTTACGAATGTATATGTCACTCAACGATACAAGCTCAAAGTGTCACCTTTTCTTGGATATGATGCCAATGCTCTTTTTTACGTCAATGATCATCGAGGAACATTCAACCAAAGAGTTCTGCCGGAGAATGTAGGATTTGAGGTGTACGACATAGAGAGGAACAAGGTAAGATTTTTTTCTCTTATAACACGTTTGTTTTGATTACATTTTTTTTACGCAACGAAAAATTGTCTCACATCTTTTTCTTAACCATTCATAAAAGTCAGTGTCATAAGGAGATTCCATGAATAGTCAAGATTTCAACATCTGATTGCATATTCGATTAATAATACAAAACTTGACCATTCCTGACCAACAAGTGCGCCGAGCCTTTAGAGACAAACAGCTAAAAGGATTTTTCAAAAATCCTTTACAATTTTTCCTCTACTTTTTTCGGGAATTTCGACACAAATTGAAACTTCATACGACTCAGTTTTTCAAAAGATGCTTTGGAACAAGTTACTAGAACTATTTCGATCAAAATTCGAATTTTTTAATCGAGTCAACACTAAAATTGAAGAAATAAGTCTACTCTTAAGGTTCTTATACATTGTTCGAAATTTCCTTCTCTCTCAAAATTCCGTATGAAACTTAAAGATATAATATTAAACGCTGAATAGTCGCCTTGACCAGAAAATTCCGTGACCGATCGTGACCATTTCTGGTCACGGCGAATATTCAGCGTTTAATATTATATCTTTAAGTTTCATACGGGATTTTGAGAGAAGGAAATTCTGAACAATATGTAAGGATAGAATTATTTCTTCAATTTCGCAATCAAAAGTTAGAATAAAAAACTTTTAACTTTTTCGGTCACGACTGTGATTGATCTTACGATCTCTACTGAACATCACATATCAGGTCTAATAAATCTAATTCTCCACAATCGTTACGTTTCTGGCCGAGTTCGAATAACGGCATCGAACTTATCTTCCTTGATGTTTCATTTTAGACTGCGGGACAGTTGTGGGATGACGCAATGTATTCAGTAAAATACAGTAGTTATGACGAACTCAAGGCTAAATACGACAAATATAGTATTCAATCCTATTTTATTGAACACGAGAACATGTCTCGTGGTGCGATTGATTTTGTTTCGGTCATGTTCAATGTTGACATGCAGACAAGTCTGATTGAAATGGTACGAAGTACCTTGATTTTGCCCCTTAGTCCAAACTACTCGCAAATCGATGGCGGTTTTGATTTGTTGATCGATGCCTTTGAACGTGCTTGCAATGATGTGCCTGATGGACGTTGCAAAATTCATACAAACAGACCAGTGAAAGAAGTTCACTACGAGGAGGATATCGCCAATCCTACGTCTCGTCCTTGGGTGCGCTTGACAATAGGTGGAATCTCAAATATGATGCGATATGATTCGCTCATTGTAACTACGACTGCACGAGCAGCCAATCTCATCGACTTCGTGCCAAGAGCATTGTTCGTCGACAAATATCGCGCTTTTCGCCAATTGCACTATGATTGTGCGACTAAAATTGTTCACTCGTTCAGTCGTCAGTTTTGGCGAGACGAAGGCATTCAAGGTGGCTCATCGATTACCGACTTACCAGTGCGATTCGTTTTTTATAATAATTTCAATACGACCGCCGATTCGGTCAGAGATGGGGCATTTATAATTACTTCGTACGCATGGTCGACAGATGCATTGCTATGGTCCGCAATGACTGACGAGCAGGCATGCGAGAAGGCTCTCCAAAATCTCAATGATCTTCACAAAGGAGTCGACATTCGGCCGTTACGTACGAGTTGTGAAGTGAAAAATTGGTGCACGGACCAATATGCACTCGGTGCGTATGCTCTATTTACCACTTATCAAGAGACAAATATACATGATGAACTCGGAAAGTCTGTTAAGAACACAGTGCATTTTACCGGAGAACATACCAGTCTCAATCACCGATGGATCGAGGGCGCCGTACAGTCATCCCTGCGTCTTCTCATGCACATGCAGGTAAGTGTTATCAAAAAACGTTCGTTTCTCAAAGTGACTTTGACGAAATGCAGCTTTGACATTGGATATCTTTTAGATCTATCGCTGTCATCAGATATTTCTTCACTATCAAACTAACTCATTTTCAGAGTTTTCTAAAAATCCATGAACCAAAAACTCGGTTCAATTAAAAAACGAAAACTCAAACATTGAAAAACGTTCTTCTTCCTTTACCTTTTTTCTTTCCAAAACACAAATGAAACCTCTAACATCTAAAACGTTCGAATTTTACTAGCAGATGGTATTTAGTGAGTCTTATTTGAGAATTTTATTACAAGGCAGATGCAAATTCGGATTCGAATAATTAAAAACTGACAAGCCTGACGCAACTCTCTGTCCGATGGGATGGCGTTCAATTTTGAGATCGTTTGTACCCAAAAGTCGAGTCAGATGAAGAGACTTGGAAAAAATGAACGTCAGTCAAGTGAAAAGATAGATACTCATCTCACTCGGTTTATTTACGCTGAATTCAAATATGTTCTTATTTTTCAATAGTTCTGTAAACGTAAACTAAGAAACCAATTTCTACTCAAGTTTGAATTGTTTTAAAATAGAGGGGCTTTCAAGAAAAAAAAGTGGCTTTTTGGTTTTTGGTCTTATCCGGAAAAGCTTTTTTTAACACACATTCCGAAATCTCGTTTAAAAGTGATTCGAATACTGTCTTGTATATTAATTTTTCGTTGAAACGCAGCTAAAATGAGAGTAAAATTTCTACACTGAGATTTTTTTGCGAAAATCCTTGCAAAAACATATAAAATCGCATTGCAAGCATATAAAATCCTTTAAAAGTTCTGAAACATTCTGTTTCACAGTGGTTTATTTTGTGTTTGCATTTCGGCTACGAAGTTAGATCTTGAAATCTAAAGTTGTTCGCATATCCAACCTTGCTTTGGGGGGGGGGGGGGGGGGGGGGGGGGGGGGGGGGGGGGGGGGGGGGGGG
>CAJNOQ010003439.1:0-20267 GCA_905250885.1 Didymodactylos carnosus | reverse complement strand
GTGTTCTTTATTCAGAATTAGTTGATTATTATTCTCTCGGAAGAATAATATCAGCACTGATGCGTGATGTTCTTTCTCTCTCAATTCGTCTAATGCTGATTTAATAACAAGATTTGATACCAAATTTGATGGTTTCAGATAAATCTAAATTGGCATGATTTACAATATGATGTTAAATGGAGAATATGTCATGCGGTGGTATTCTAGTTAGAGCATGGAAATTATGTAATAATGATCGATAGGTTAAATCTGAATTTACATTATTTTTGGCCTATTGATATATTTCAGTAAATTCAGACTGATTCGTTGTCATTATATTATCTAGAAAATAAGAAATACCATCTCTCTAGAAATGAAATGGGATATGATGTTCTTTCATAAATACGAAGTTCAGGTGTCTCATAGATTCAGACGAGATGAATTTGACTGCAGTCTGTTCTAGAGTAAAATGGTCTCAATGCATTCGAAGTTTATTTCTGCAGAAAAAACGAGAAAAGAAATGGCACGAAGTATCGTATAAAATTTTTATCCATTTAAAATAGAACCATTCAATAATTATCGAAAGAATAAAAAAAGTCAAACGTTTTTTTAACAAGAAAATGAAAAGAACGAAAAAAATATCTTTTTATGTATGTGTTTTAAGTGTTGTGTCATGACGCAGATTGTTAACGATTAAAAGCTTTTTGATTTAAGGACTTTGATATATAGTTGAGTAGAACACACATTCGCTCACATTGTATTTTAGTTAGTCTACCTGCTCACTGGTTAGTTCTTTCAAAAAACTTCAATTTCATCCCATTTGTCGTTATTTCATACATCTAGAAAATGTACTGAATCGGCATGCTATAACATAAAAATAAAGTCTTTAAAAGAAACAAAATTTTCACAAAAGAAATGAGTAGTAAGGGTGAAAATTGTTCATATATTTTTTGTTAGTTCGAAAAACAAATGTCAAATATATCGTCGGTATGTAATATTCTCTACTAATAATCATTTATGTTATGTTTTTATGGTTTACGCATACGAAACCTGTAAAAATTGTGCTGAGAGGCTTTCGTATTACTTTGCATTTGCGCATCTTTGCGCATGTATATGCCGATGCGCCGTGTATAGAGAAATATAAAGTTTCCGTCTGGATGGACCTTAGGAAAAATTATGAAATCCACTTTGCTGAACACATGTATTTAAAAAACACTCAGCGCCCTGGACCTCTGACCTTAGAGAAAGTTGAAGCGAGAAGCCCATCATCTGCTCTGTAGCCTGAAAGTTAAAACCAAAAAAGACTGTTTTCCATGACAAATTTTAATTTCGTGCGAGAAATCGCTGTTTTTTGAAAATTCATTATCTCAGGACGTATGCATTTGTTTTGAGTGAAACTTTCAGGATATGCTAGTGTTCATAAGACCTCTTTATGGATAAATTTCAGATCCAAAGTCACCCATTTACTACTGCTACTCAGATGGTGCCATAGGTCAAAAAACCAGTAAATTGGTCATAACTCCCTCCCAAAGCAATAAGAGCACGAACCAACTTAGGGTATTTCACTACTCACTGGGGTCTACAAGATAAAAGTAGTCCGAGTCCAAAAGCTTTTTATCACGTCGAGAGGGTCCCTCGTCAGACATTTAACAATACGATTCAACGAAAACGACTTTTTAAGGTTTAGAGAATAAATATTTCGTTATTTTGCAGTTTTTTATCTCAAGTTTGTCACTGTTGTCAACGACTTTTAAAAAGTAAAGAAATCATCAACTAAAATCTTTTTCGTAATACGATTTAAGTCCTCGAATTCAAGTCACGCCACCTTCTGGTAAAACGCAATGTTTTCGGTCAAGGCTCAATTTTTTCAAGTTTCGACCTGATATTAGTAACGAGCATGCAATCTTGCATCGAATGATGTATATTTCACTGAAATTCGAGAAAAAAGTTTTTCGAAATTTTAAAGGAGGCGGCAATTTTTCGAAAAAATGAAAGTGGATTTTCGAGTGAATCAAATACATCATTCTATGTAGAATTTGATGCTGATTCAGAATATGTAATTCTGTTTCAAAAATATTGGGCGATGGAAAATGGTCTTATCCGCCTCCCTCCTTTATTGTCTTGATTGGGAGTCTACGTTTATTATCTCTTTGAAATAGTTCAAACTTATTATCTTATTTCGGAATGAGATTTTATTACCTAGCTGAGAACCCAACCTTATTATCTGTTTTTGAATGCTTAGTTTATTGTCTCGTGTGGGCGGGTCCTTGTGAATTCGTCATTTAGGTCTTACGATTCGTGTCAAATACAATATTTTTCTTGAACTCATCATGTTCACCTCATTGTTTTCTCTTTGATCAAAATAAGAGTTTTTGTAGAGCTTCAAGGCAGAGCGACTAGAAAAACAATGACACTATGAAAACAAGGAGATTTGATCGAAACGAATTTGTCCAATTTTATCTTCATGTGATCGTAAAATGAATGAAAAGTGGGCAGAAAATGATCTGGAATATTAAATGCTTGCTTTCACGGAAGTTCAATAGTGTTACCTTGTTTCATCAGCGTAAGTGTTTATGAATAAGTATCACGTACTAAATAAAGCATAACGTGCTGCGATGGCCGAGTGGTTAAGGCGTCAGACTTGAAATCTGATGGGATCTTCCCGCGTAGGTTCAAATCCTGCTCGCAGCGTTGATTTTTTATTTCTTTCTTTCCGATTAAAGAGAAATGACGCTAACTATCGATGACAAAAATATATTCAGTCTTTAATCCTTTTTATCAAAATCTGTTACTAACATTATTTTAATGTTGTTGTTTTTGATTCTCTTTTATTTCACATAGAACTCTCAGTCGATTCAAACAAGGCTGGTAGGATTGAAGATCATTACGATATAAATCTTTTCATCGTTAATAAATATAGTCTTCCAACAAAGAACATGCATAGGACAGTTGTTGTTATTAGTGTCGAATGATCAACGGATCCAGTACGTTGGCTTCATTTCTTCATTGTCTATTGGAATCAGGTCCTGTTCTAATTCTATTGTATGATCATTCGACAATTTCATCAGGTCGCACAAGCCCTGAGTGGTGCTAGTTTATCGGTATGACGCGCATTATAAAAGTCCCAAGCTGTCAAATGATCGTAAATCGCTCATTGTTGTAAAAACATCGAGCTTCGGCCATCAAAACTATTTAGATAGAAAGTGCATGTTTTTATGCACCTACATAAAAACTACTACTTCATCATTTATTGCACTCACAGCTCTGCCCACAACGAGTACAACGTTCTAAAATTGTTTTTCTTATAAATATACAGAGTTAGTGGTTTTAACTTTCATTTGTACATATTTATCATGATAGACGATGGAGTGATAAACTAGTTTAAACATTTGACTTACTCGAAACTGATATCTTTTGATCTTGTCGTTTTTAATTTTCGGTTTCAATCGAAGAATTCACATTCTGAAGCTGTTAGTATTAAATTAAAATTACTTAATTAATTATTAAATTTAAATTACTAAATAAATTAAGTTAGACTAAGTTACATATGGTATGAATCGATAGCTCTCTACGAGACCTATCGAATGGTGTATGATATATCCGCTTTTAAAGCAACCTCGAGATCATTATAGCCTAAAATCTAGAGAGCGGAACCTGCCGAAGTTTGTTGAGGTTTATCTCAGTCGCTACGCATGTGGTAGTCGGGAAATTTGGCTTCTAGACTCACAAAACAACGGAGAACAAGATGTGATAATCAAATTTTGTTTAAAGTCACTTTCATTATTTTTCACCAATTGTACAATAAAGTTGCAAATGACTCATATTCTATGTGACCTTATCACTGATAATATGATCTTAAACAAACAGTAAGAATGATTTTTCACTACCGTTGTCATAGTGGGTATTACATAGACTAATGATAGAATAGACTCATGATGCTGCTGAACTATATGGTGGAACGAAACGGAAAGACACAACGTATGAAAGTTTGATCATTATTTTCTGAAGAAAACTAGTTTGAGAGTCATAGATATTAGGCGTAGTCGATTACGTTGTACGTCGAAAAGATCTCGCTAAGGTAACCGTGACTTTTACTCGAGGATCTCCGTGTTGAGATTTCACGTTTTGCTACACTACAGTATAACTCAGTTCACCTTGCAACTTCAAAGGAAGCCATATTTTTGTTCTTTCTTCCTTCTTCGCGTATTTAGAGGTGAACATAGAAAGCAAGAAACGACAAAAGAATAAATTTTATATTTTTACATGCTCAATCAATTATTCTATGCCCATGAAACACAGTACGCACTTCAGTTTATGCTATGAACTGTCATTTTGGCGAATTGAAATAAAATTAACTGAGAAGTACCTATTTCTACTTTTTACACTACTTTCTAACACCCGAGTTGTACTCTACATTGAGTCATTTTTAGAAAAAGGTACCGTTCATTTTTTGAGTTATACGACTGCCAGAAGAACACCCCAACTAAACGAACAAAATAATTAGTTTAATTTAACGAGTTACAAGTTTGTTGACGTTTTTGTAAATGAATCGGGGATGTATTCATCTCATATATTTTTCTTATGTGCTCGTATATATGTATATCGAACTTTATCCCTTTTTATAGAAAAGAACAAACTTTCTATTCTAATCTATGTATTCGTTTATTATATGTCCAAAGGATGCTGTGCTCATCCGATATTCTCCCAACTTCGCAAATTAAAATTATATTAACTGGAGAGGATCCATTTCCACTTCTTATACTAGTTTGAAGTACAGAAGTCGCACTATATACTGATGTATTTTCCAGAAAAAGTTCTTTTTTTTATTTGAATAACATTTAATAAATCATACTTTATGCTTTTATATTTCGCAGCCAGATAAACTCTTTGTAACTACTATGACTTTCCGGCTTTCTCTTCGGGTCATAATATCCAGAGATACTGTGTGTGCGCACATTTGATCTACTCAAAAAATTTCGTCTAAATGATATTCAAAACGCTATAAATATGTATGTATCGGCAATATTATTAATAATTACTTTTCAACTATTTTTCATCACATACTGACGTTTCCTGTAAAAAGAAAATAATAAGTTTAGTTTTAAGCATGACTAAGAATATTTACAGAATAATTATTTATATTTCTGATCTGCCTAATGCGAGTAAAAAGCTAAAAGAACAACTGAATGAAATTCAAAACAGAGCATAAGTGACGCTTACTGCTACAAGAAAAACAGTAGACGGTGCATGTTGAGAAGGACATGTGGAAGTGCGATACGTTTGGTGTCAATAAACACCCAAGTATAAATGAATACTGTCTCTGTCCCTATTTATGGCAACGTTTCGACAGCTACATTCGATCCCGAATCTGAGAATGTCACTTTTCCTTACCAGTGATCTTATCTTTTGGGTATCTAATAATTTTTTCTTCACCTCTTAGTTTCTCTCATCTTCAGTTCTGTATTTCTCTCTGTCAAACATAAATTATTTCATATTTGTTTTACAGCAGGTTGAACAATATTCGAAGAAGAAAATTTTGGACATCTGTTCGTACTGACTAAACTGAGTATTCAATGAAAATAGAATTTGTTCTCCTCTTATATTGATTTTAAGAAAAAGTAGTTGTATATGTGTATGTGCCAAAATAAGAAAACAGAATCAAATAAAGCACAGCTAGCAAATAGGACGACATTTTGACGACAACACTGGAAATTCATCTTTACATTATACATGTATTCCTAGCTATGTATAAAAATAGTATAAAATATATAAAAATTAAGCGTTTTGCACAGAAAAGGTATACTTCCACAATCAACAATTGTTATGTCGGACTTCCTGATAAATGTGACTGAAGTATATGAGATTTTGTTACACCTGAATGTTAATAAAGCCACCGCTATTTCAAATCGAATGTTGAGAGAATCAGCTGGAATAATCAGTCCTATTGTCACTTTTTTGTTCAACGAGTCTTTGAGTAAGAGGGAATTTCCGTCTATTTGGCAATTAGAGTATGTCCAGGCTCTCTTAAAAGCGGTGATTCTCAAAGCTGCAACAATTATCGGTCAATTACTCTTCTTCCTGCCCTATCCAAAGTCCTTGAACGTGTTATTTACAGACACATTTTTGGATTTCTAAGAACAAATAACTTGATAAGTAAAAATCAGTCGGGCTTTATTCCTAATGACTCATCCATAAATCAACTTATAGCCATAGTTGACTACATTGCTACTAGTTTTAATGAGCGGATACCGGTTTTAGGAATTTTCTTAGACTTTACTAAGGCTTTCGATAAGGTAGAACATGAAGGTCTACTTATCAAGCTTCGCAGTAAGGGCCTTTCCGATTCCCTGGTTGACTGGTTTCGTAGTTATTTATCTGACAGGCGGATAGTTACGGTCGTGGATGGAACGACATCGGATCCACTCCTTGTTACTTGTGAGGTACCTCAAGGTAGTTGCCTCGGTCCGTTACTGCTTCTAATCTACATTGATGACCTGCCACGTCTACTTCAGTCCTTTTCCTGCAGATGATATCTCGCTGTACCTTAAGGCAGATGATCTGACTACAGCTGCGTCAGTTTTGAATCAAGACTTGGAAAAGATCAGTCAGTGGTCGAAGGAATGGGCGTTGCCTCTAAACGTCAATAAGTGTGTTTGTCTGCTATTCACTTGTGGAAGCATCCCGAGCCATTTACCTCCTTTGTTCATTGGTAACATTGTACTAGAGTATGTTGAAAGCATGTCCATTTGGGATTAACATTGACTACTACCTTGGAATGGAGATCGCACATAAATAGCCGCCTTTATATCAGTTTGTCACATATAGTTGGATCGATGAAGTTTTTGAGTAGACAGGTTTCTTGACAAACTCTTGACTCTGTGTATCATGCCTTCGTGTTGAGTATTCTCAGCTATGGAATCGTTATTTATGGTGGTACTGATTTACGCAATATCAATTGTCTGAACCAAATTATTAGAAAAGTCACCGGCGTGTGCATGTGGCTTTAATAGAGAGACTACTAAACATTTTTTCATGGACTGTGCTATTTACGATAAATCTCGTAATTTTATGTTCTTAATGATAATCACATTACGTTGGAGCACATACTTTTGAAACATGAATCTATCCGAGCACTGGCTAAGCAGGACCTGATAGGAGTATATACAACCATCCTCCAATTTATTGATACTACTGGAAGATTTAATCAGTCATGATGTACTAAACCTTTATGAGCAGAACGTCACATGGATACAGCGGATCTCAAAATTCAATTCCCAGTTCTCTCTCTCTCTTCACCAACACTAGTATAATCTCTCTTCTCTATATACTCATTTTGTTCCAGCATGTTCATCTAGAATCCGGCATACAATGGGATATCCCGAATTGCCGAATAAGTGTTTTTCTCTGGTAGTTGTACTTTTATTTTTTTTTATTTTTATTTTACCATTCTTTCGTGAATAAAAGGAAAGCTGTTTAAAAAAAAAGGTATACTATATGTATCTGGTAATAAGTTTATTTATTTCCATATATTGCATATAGAACGACATGAGTAAGAAAAGAAAAAGGTTTTATTCTGTTGTTATAGAGGTTATTTTTATTGAGACATCATTTCTTCCATTCTCAGATGCGATCACTATGAATTTAGTCCATATTCTGCCGACACCCGGAATTAAAATAAAAGTAATTAGCGAGTACTTATTTCTACTTTTTGTGCTACTTTGAAGCGTACGAGTTGTACTATCTACTGATGTATTTTTCACAAAAAGATCCTTGTTAGTTTTCGAAATATCAGGCTGTCAATATAGCTGCTTAAAATTAGCAAAATCTATGGTTTCCAGTCTCATTAAAGTTGCACCAATTTTAAATGCCCACTCACGTTTCCCACTTCACGATTTTGATTGGCCAGAGAACAATGCTATTCAGACGGAGCTTATGTCGAAATTTTACTTATCCTACTAAAAAAAATTCAACTGGAAACAATACATTCTACCGCGTTTAAGCTGTGCCTTTAATTTTTTATTTTATTTAATGACTAAAATACGAGCACACAGTATCTCTGAATATTAAGACTCGAAGAGAAAGCCGGAAAGTCATAGTAGTTACAAAGAGTTTATCTGGCTGCGAAATATAAAAGCATAAAGTATGATTTATTAAACGTTATTCAAATAAAAAAAAAAACTTTTTCTGGAAAATACATACTGAAAATACTTTGATGTGTTATATATAAGAGTTAATAAAAGGTAATCTATAGAAAAAAATAAATAAAATGGAGAAAAAAAGATAGATTTTATATATTTTCTCTCTTATACAAACATGAAAGAGAAGCTCTTTACATTCTACGATTGTTACGTTTGCTACGATCATAATTTTGACGGCTTCCTTAACACAAACAACTACATAGATAGAAAGAAAAAGTATTTTTCATCTTCTTGGATATTAATGACAGTTTTACTGGAACACCTTTATCTGACGTTTGATTAATAATTTCTTATTATTTGTTGGACAATTTGTGTTTTCTAAAAAGACTCATACTCTGTCAATGTTGCATAGAAATCGTCATCAAAACAGCGTCATTGGCACTGCCTGTTGTTCGTACACACCTGAGAAGATAAGGAGGATGAAGACGGAAAATACCGAATGCGACATTGCATATAAGAGAAGATTTTTTAGATTTTTCTGCTGTATTTATGAATCAAGTTGACGTTATAGGAAGGGAGCGAGCTCCTGCATTATGTACGCAACTATTCCGCTTTTTAGAGGTGCGTATACTCTCGCCTATCAAGAAGCTCTTTGTCAAGCCACATCGTCTTAGTCCAGATGCGCCCAATTCTCCGGTCGACTTCGATGTCAAATTCATTCGCAGCATTACTGTTGTCATACTGCTCTTCTGCTCTCTCATTGACATGCTCACGTATTGTAACTTGATTCGGAAGCATGCTGTTCTCGGTTTGCTTTTTAACTTGGTCTTTCCTCTCTATGAAATTGCTTCCATTATCTACGTGGCCGGTGCTCCTGCTCTTGGTATGACTGCTGATGCTCCGATTTTGGTCGGCTTCTCTGTTGCCAATCTTATTTTGGCCTGTGCAAGCTGTGGTGGTCGAACACAAATCGTTATAGCGAGTATATGGCTGATCAAAACACTGATTTTGTTGGGAGCAGCAGAAATGTGTTATCGCAATTATACGGTAAAATATTTTCATGTGTGTAAGTCGATTAATTTTATATGATTCTTTTCACCTATAGAGATACGATGATTATATGGAGAAATTCGATATTGTCGCACTGACACAAATTCGGCAATCTTTCTATTTTGTTTTGGCAATGATCTATGTCATTGGACCAAGTTTTCGCGCAGTGGTCGATGGCTACAAGGGTGTATGTCTGTATGAACTAAATTATTGTTCTATAGCCGATATGTACACACCTCTCTTCAATGTGACACACTGGTGTGAACCATGGTATATTCAGTACATAAGCGGACGCGAACAACTTGTCCTTATTCGATCTTATGCCATTATCAATCTCGCTTTTCATGCCGTTTTCAATCGATCTGTAAGACAGAATTTCAGGATAGAAATTTCAGAAAACATTTCTGAGAAACTTAAAATATGTATTCTAGATAATCGCCAGCAGTACGAATCGTACGTGTTACTGGATTCGTGTCATTATCCTATTTTTCATGGCGGGCATGGGTACTTCAGCCATTTTCTCCAACATCAATGTCTTTCTCTTCGTTCAATGGGTTATCATCTACAAATTTATCGAACTTGTCTTCTTGTTCATCTTGCTCCTGCTATTGATAGCTAATTGTAAAAGAAACTTTGGTGCGGAGAATGCTGAACCAATTCGAATGCCCGAGATTCTCCCTACTGCTGACAATGATGACGAAGAAGCACAAACCCCCGAACACATTGATCATCGTTAAAGTTTTTTCTTGCTTTTACCAGTGTTAATTTCAACTTACTTATGTTAAACGAGAAACGTGGCATTCTTATCTCGAATAAATGAGTCATTTAGTAGATAAATGGTTACTCACTCTAACATGCATCCGATTCATGAACACGAGTGACCGAGAATACACAGAAAACAGTGCTCTTCCATTCTACATAACAACCGTAGTACTACTATAATAAATCCATGAGAAAAAGTCTAGAATTTAAAACTCTTTCATATTAATACAACAACTACGTAGAAAGAAAAAGCATTTTTCATCTTGCATAAAATAAGATTAAGTAAAATCGAATATCAGTGGATAAACTGAATTAGTTAGATACTATATCGTGTTGTAATGTGAATTTCAAACTCACTACGGTTTAGAGTTTTTATGGAGTTGAAAATCTAAACACCTATTGTAATATTATGAAAATCTAGAAGTAAAAAATATGAGAGATTCTGGGATTATTGTACCTTTCGATCTTAGTATACATGTTTTTATTTTAAGGTAAAAGTAATGGTACAAGAACAAAATCGTAACTGTTGTTGCATTATATCACTCAATGCACTATTTTATCAGAAAATTAAAAATAAAAGAAAACAGAAGACAGAAAAGAAATATAAGCAAATAAATGAAACAAAAAGGCGAAAAGGATGATTCATCTGACAGTCAATGTGAAGGATGTAGGGAAAGGGAGGAACGTTATTTGAGATGACATTAACGATTGATTTGTATGTGTGTGTATACATCAGTATTCAGATCGTTTAACTACATGATTTTTATTTATTTTATGAGCGGTGAGATATCTTTCATAATACAATAAGTGAGGTGAAAAAGAGGAATACAAAGGTATTCGGAGCTATATTCAGAGCTTAACTGGATCATTCTGTGCCCAATACATAGGAGCAAGGTGTTTGATAGATCACAAATATTTAATGTTTATCTCGTATATTTCCGCGCATTAAAAGAGTTCCAACCTCAGCCACAATCACGTAGTCTTCAAACGTTTCAAGTAGTTTACTCCTCAGCTGGTCATAAGCAGGACACTCAAGAAAATAATATTTTGAATCTTCTACACCATTAGTAGAACACTTGTTTACAAACATTGTCAACTGTGATTCTGTTGTTTCAAATGTGAACGAAGTGCGCAGAAATTAACTCTTATACGACAGTGGAAAGCCACGATTAGGGGTGGCACATTTTCTTTACCGATGCGTTACTTTACTGAGTAAAGCAACGCTTTCAGATATCACCGTATGAGTGACGAACAACCGAAAATGTATTGTTTTATCACCTTCCGGACAAAATGCGACTAAAGCGTTACTATATTATGCGTTACTGGTAACGAGTAACGAAAGCGTTATTGCGTTACAAGTAACGTATAACGCAAGCGTTACTGCATTACTAGAAAAGTAACGCAAAAAAGCGTTAGAGTAACGCAAATAACGCTGCGTTACTCGTTACAAAAGCTATGAAAAATAAATGCATCTCGTTAGTAGTTACTGGTAACGCAATAACGCATGCGTTACTGCGTTACCTGTGAAGAAACGGTAAAGCGCCACCCCTAGCCACGATTCTTCTATTAGCAATGGATGGTATGATATTCTTGTACCCAGTAAGTGTATCTTTCATTTTCTGACGCATCTTCATCCGAAGCATTCTAACCGAAAATTGTGGATGTTTGACTAAAAGCCTATTCCATTCATTAATAGCAGTAGGAAAGAAAGAATTAAAAAAACTACTTTTACCCTTAAAGTCATAAAGTGTATTTGCACTAATTAATCCATAGCGAGCGTTAGGTAAGATGTACTGGAGGATCGAATAATTTACACGACTCAAACTCATAACAATCTTATAGAATAGGCACATTCCATTCACATAAAACATTTCATTCATATTCACTTATATGCAATGTCGCAACCAGGCGCTATAAACTGAAAATTCTTTGGCGGATCTGCACCGAGTGGCAGCGCGATCAGGTTGTGTGGGGATTGACTCCGCTTATGCTTTTGAGAAATTTCTGGTGAACTTCTCGAGATGTGTGGACAAAGTGTTTAAAAACGAATTGATGAATCGCAATTTTTAAGCGTAAAAATGATGCAACAATTCGCGTTTTGCCCTTATTTTGCAACATCGTACCGAATTGATGCGAACTGTATCGAATTCGTACGAATACTCTTAAAAACTTTTACCAATTCTTCTTGCGAATTCGTAAACAGAGAACAGATGAAACACGATGCTGATCAATTCGCAAATAATTCGTAAAATTAGTTTACGAATTAGTGTTTACTGTTTTTGGAACTTTATTGATTCGTAAATACGAATTAGCGAATTCGTATTACGAACTGATCCAGCAGTCGAAAATGAATCCACGAATTGACAAACCCATTCTGCAAATTCATTGTGAATCGATGTGTACGCTTATTAGTTTACGTAGGGACAGGACACTTTTCTCTGAGGTTAAAAATAGATAGATAGATTAGTCTCTTCTCATCGATTCGTATACTTCTCACACCAAGTCCCCGTTATTCTTACGAATTTGTAAAATACCGCATACTGTGTAAATACTCACAGCCATCCTCACTGCCCCCCCCCCGCGCTCGGCACATGCACACAAAAGGGAGAGAGATCCCCCTCTGTTTTGTTTCGCACAGATACATGGATTAATATAGTCTATTGTCACATTTATGAAAGGAATGGAAAAACTAATAATTGAATCTCGCAATATCATTTTACATCCACAAATAATTATGGTATGCCATAATTTACCTTTTTACTCTTTATATTTGTCTGTTTTGATATTATTTACCGTTGTAGTGTTATTTTGACGATAAGAATAAATATTCGCTGCAACTGAAACAAAATTACTTTTTTAAATCAGCTACGATTCAAGATATTTTAGCACAATTCAAAGCAGAAACAACAACAAAAGACTTTAGTCTGTTGCCAAATAAAGTAAATATGTGTACGACAAGATGATCAGATAGGGATTTCAACTAATTCGGTTGTGAACGAAAGCGATAGTATCCGTAAGAGAAAATAGCTTTTTTTATTCCTTTATTTACAATTTATTAAAATGATGGTGACGCAAGATGTATGCTAATTATCGAAAATCACCTAATTTTTCACAGAAATCTGCTGCATGAAGTTTTATTGATGAAACTTAAGGTAATGGAAATTTAATATCTGGACAAAACCCCTTTTCGTTTCTTCGACATATTTGGATAGAATGCATCAAGTTACATATATTAAGCTTTTGAAAGTTAATTTTCCATAATAATTAAAGTATTTTCGTACTGTTACTATAAAATAAGAAATTCGTTATGCGTTGGAGAAGATAGTCGAAGTTTGTACTTTACTACAGAGGAGATAAAACAAAATCATTTCCATTTTTTTTCCTAAATGTTAGCGTGAATGTACGTTGTAGAAGATCCTAGGGACTCCTACTATTCGTATTAAAGAGAAGAATTTGGAAGTTTTTTGGTAAATTTGGGTTTCTGACATATTCGACTTTTCGAGTATTCTGAAAAATCCTAAAAGTTTGACGCTTTGAATGCACAGTAATCAGAGCAATTATAAGAAAAGTTTTGTCATCTGAGATAGCGTTAAGTTTTAAGAAACATATAGTTCTTCTTAGCGTGATAACGTTTTATCAATAGCATACTTTATCAATACCATACTGTTGCAATGAAGTCCATCACTTCAGTAATAACGGCAAAGAAAATCAAAATGGTAGATAGAAAAATACAAACGTTTGCACTCAAAGTCTAATTACTGCTAATCTTTAGTAGACTTTTTCATGTACCATTCTCTCCCATTTTTTTGCTTGCTAGTGAGAAATTTAGTCTTAGGCTGAGAAAAAGAGAAATTTTTTATATCTTGGACTAGGTTGTTCTCCTGTTACACGCCGATCACACTGGCTGGCCGCCAGTAGGACAATCAGGGGTAACGGATGCTATCGGAAAAGAATCTTAAGGGACAATTTGACTTTATTGTCCCATGCACTGGTAAGCTTCGAAGATAAATTCACGACCTATATCAGAGTTTATCACAGAAGCACAAGCCAAACCGATGTCTTGACCAAACCGTATCGAGTATGACATAGCAACTGCTGTATTATACTCGATCTATCTAGTGGTAGATGCACGAGCTTGGCGGAAAGCAGAGATAAAACATTCAGGTTGTTTGTTACATCTAAATGCGCCGTTCGACTGCAAACTGGTTTTGGTTTGTTTCCAGTAAGAGTCAGGAAGAAAACCTGACACCATATGATATTTGTAATCTGCATCAAAAACTATTTTGATTTGCAAACTATTAGTTTCTAAAATTTGCTGCAGCATATCGTTGGTAGAAAAAAGTCTACGATGCATTTTAGTAAAATAAGTCGTACAAACAATGTTTAGATAGACGACCCGGCATGTCTCAATAGAACACAATCTAACTCATTTATCGTAGCGTTTGTAATCCTCTTTCTTTTGTACCTGATTTTCAGACTACCGATAAAACGTGGGAAAGGTCTCATTTTACTAAGAATTTGATTCTCTATTCATCTAGATATTTTTCAGAAAAACTGGGTTTTTCCAAAGTTTTCCCAACGGTTAACTTTTCAGAAAACCACTTGGAAGAAGTTAGCGTTTCCGTAAGTCATTGCACTAGAATCAGCATCGACTATAACCTATAAATCCATATTTTCAGGTTTCTTGAACCATCGGTGGCTGAGTTATTCACAGGTCATTTTCCACTTTTTTGGAACATGCTGAGTATTTTGCATTTTCTACCGTAAAAAATAAGACTACCGAAGTTGAGAAGTTGATATTAATAATCAGCTCATTCAGACCAATCTGAATATATAAGATAAATTAAAAAAATTTCTCCCAAAAAATATTTTTCCTATTCCAGTTAACTGGTGATGTATTAACTGTAACTGGTACATGCCTAATTAGAAGATTGCGCCATGAACTCGCGACTGATATATGAGCGCAAAAATTGCATACTATTATTCTTAGAGTGAAACAAAACCTCAATCATAAAAATGCGTCTATAGTAATCGTAGTAAGATTTCATTGCGATTGTGTCAGAAAAGTTGACTTGAGACAATATTTATGCTTCTTTACTTTGTAGAGTATTCTTTAGTGCAAGAATACTTACATTTCTGCCTTAAGAAAAAGTAGATAAGACATGTAATTTTTAATATTTTCTCTTTTATTTTTCTAATATAATTTGTAATAATAGGTACTGCCCAATGATGTATTTGGAAAGCAAATACTTGGTTTAATATATAATATTGGTGAAGTAATTAATAACGATAATAGTGTTAACAAATATTGAAGAATCATTCTTATTGAAAACTATTGCATTGATCTGGGTAACGATTTATTTTCGCTTGTACTCTGAAGAACTAAACTTGATTGTTAAAAATTTTTTGAGTAAAGGTCCATTTCAGGAGAATTTTCATAGTTTAATACCTTACTTATTGTATGTATTTACTCTTTCTTTTGTAATATTAATTCGAATTCTCTCTCCCTCAGTAGTTTTTTTCTTTGTTTTAGCTGAAAAAACAATTCCTGCCGCAGATCTGAATGAGGATTTATTATGTAGTGAATCTGAAGTTTTACAAAGCGATAATATTAAATTCATTGTATGTTTAATATTGCATCATATGTGTGGATGATGAGTAGTTTGTATGCTGATTTTCTATGTATCATTGTTGCTTATTTTAATTCAAAGATGAATGGAGCACTCACTGTATGTACAATTAATGCATCGACAATTGATTTAGCTAAAGAAATAGGAGAATCGAATATGTTTATTTTTGGTATGAAAAAAGAAGAAGATTCATGCAATAACAAATGGTAAGTGGAAAATGAGAAAACTAGTCTTCGGAAAAGACATTTAATTGGTTTTTCAGTTCATATGTTAGACAACCTATCGTCGAAAATAATTCTGATCTTCAAGAAGCTATTTTGCAGATTAAAAATGGATTTTATTCAAATAATTGTACGGAGTTATGTAAATATTTAAGTGATGATAATGGCAAGTAAGGAAATGTGAGAAAAATGTTGTAGTCACTAAATAAATCGTATTTAGTCATTACGCTATTGAAATCAAAAAAGAATTATTGCAGACTCATCATGACTAATTGCTGATTTTATCGTTCGATAGAAACAAAAAATGAAGTTTATCTGATTGTAGAAGGTTCCTCTTTTAAAATAGAGAAAAAATTTATTAGGATTTCATTTCTATACGTGTGAATGTATATGAACTTGTATGAATCAAGTATATAGCTAAAATCTCAGAAGTGTTAAAAAGCGGATCGTACTTTCCTAGCGCGAAAGACTAAAAATCTATTGCTTAGGTCTTTTCTTACTATGCTTATTTAAAAATTATCCAAATGGATTGCACGTATATAATCCATACAATAGTTATTTACAACAGTTAAGTTTACTTACGTGCAATCCATTTCTATATAGTTATATTGCGTCAACCATATATTTATTCAAAACGTGAAATTCGTTTAACGTACATGATACTAGCTGACTATGAAAGTTACGTTCAAACCCAAGAAAATGTTTCAAAACTATTTAAAGTAATATATATGCATGAAAAGGGAATTTTTGAGCTTATTTTATGGGTATTGTGACTTCTGTTTTTCTAGAATCCGATAGAATGGGTTAAGAAAGTTATATTGAACATTTCAACTTGTACAAAGTTTTCAATTGATTTTATTGTATTACATCAAGCTAACGAGTTATACAATTTATAGTTTTATTATTAGCGGTTGATCGAAATAAATCTGTTGTGGCCGGGAGGGGTGGCAGTATATTAAACCTGGGATGGGTTTTGCGTTTCGTATCAGAAAGGGTACGAATCACTGCCGGTATATGGATCTGTATACGGGTTAGGCTGAAAGAAATGGGTCAAGACAATTTTGTAAAATACAGATCTTACCGCATTCAGGGGATCATGATGAAATTATGTCGTTTTGTAGCGCTATTTATAAGTTATGTTTGATTAGTCCATTTAGATCCAACAGCTAGTGCGGTTCACGTCACTACTCAGAGAGACGGAACAATCGAATACTCTTTGCGGCGCCTTATCAGTTATTCCATATAGATTAATGAGAGTAGGTGGTCCCATCGACTAATGTAAGTTGCTGATTTCGGAAACGCTGGTGATGGCATCCTTGCATCCCTGATGGATTTGATGACGAGTATGACGAAGAGATTATTGATTTATCATTAGATGTGCTGTTGTGCTATCAAACTACTCAAGTGTTCTATATTCCTATAGCGCAATAGATGTAAAACATACCTTTTCCAGATAATCTCACTTTTTCATGTACCATAATGCGACCAATCCCATTCGGTGGATCACGAAGAATGATATTTGATTCAGATATCTTCTTTATTAGCTAAGTTCAATATTTCATTTACTCATTTCTTTTGTATATACTTCTTTCTTCTTCTTCTGCTTTTCGTTTTATAAAACTTCGTAATAGACTTAAATCATGTTTTACTCTAATCTTTCCAATTATTTCTGCATCTCAGTAGTAAACGGATGTTCTGTATTGCACGTTTATTCCGATTCCACTCTGTTTCTCCAAATCCAGCTCACCGCCAAAATATCAACGTTTAACATACCATCCACCTTCAAACGCACTATCGATCGATATAAATGTTTCTTTTTCTGGCGTCTTTCTACCAAAATCCTTGAATAAATGAGCTAATTCATGAATTAACACTAAAGATGTTCGTAAAACACAATATTGTCGTCTTCTGGTTCATAATTATTTGACGTTGTTCATCCATTGAAACGTTTTTTTTTTGGTATTGTTAAAGCATATAACACAGCGCGCGCTGTCTGAAAGCAATTTTTGTGATATCTAAATAATCAGTATATGAATAATCAGTATTACTTAAATTGTTAGGGGAAGACAAATAAGCAAAATCTGAAGTTGTTATGAAACGACTTGATCCGCTTTTTATGTCTGCTGACGTCCAAAATTCTATGCTAACATACTGTCTAGCATACTGGTAAAAACGAAACGCATAACATTACGAATGCAACAACTGATTTTAAAATCCTTACTATTTTGAACAAGGATCTAAGAAAGCTTTGAACAGATTTTTAATAGTGTCATGGTATGGGTCGGTTGTAATCGAATAGTGTATATAGGAATGAAACATTTTCGATGCAAATTTTTACAACCTTTTAGCAATTTTTTTCACGAGAAGCAAAATTCTGCTCGATCTCAAGAAGCATCTCCTTGATACCTTCTAGTATGATCTTTTATAATAAAATTTGTATTGTTGATCACCAACTGCATACTTGTTAACAACTTTTGTTGTTTATCAACAGATATATGTGACACATCGTGTTATGTTATGCTTTATATCAGATGGATGAATGAACTCCAAAGACCCGTATCCTATAGCACAACTAACAAAGAAGTAACTAAGTGTCAGTGAATGGTATAAAAGCTTACTGGACATACAAGATCACTAATCCTCTCACAGGATATTATCACGAAAAAAAAACATATATATAAAAAAGAACACTCTACATCACACAAAGTAACGAAGAAGAGTGATCGAAAAAAACAGTCAAACGAAACGGGTATTTTCACAGTAAAATCAGGATGGAAGAAAAGAAAGAATTGAATCGTAACAAAGAAAGAAAAGAGAAAATAGGAAATATAACTGTATATGTACATACATATACTAAAGAATGAATAGTATGGATAGCCTGGACGTGAAGAAGAAAGGACTACGAGTGAAACAGTGCAAAATGTCTCCCAGGCATAACACATCGGTTTATATTTTATCGATCTGACTAGCGTCACTTTCTTTATTTTTCACGTCACCATAAATACCATTATGAATATTTATATAAAGAGCCATTAAGTCACTATTTATTTTTAATACATTTGATGTGAATTCAATTATATATGGATGTTAACGAATAACCTTCGAATGCGGTACGTTCTACCTTTAGTTCTTTGAATTTTAAATTCAATGATTCGTTAAATTCCACTAAAACAAAATGACTGCTTATAATGCGGCATGCTATGCAATAACATTTTGCCGTTCGATAGTTGTATTCAAGGACATATGGCGAAGGTGTATCATTATGTACACATATACCTATACCATCAGAAGCTGAACCTTACTTGTTGTTGCTGTAGTATCGTCACGAGCTACAGCCATTGCACCACCGCTGTCACTTGCAGATGTATACTGGAAAAATTTACAATTAACTTTTATAGTATAAAAAGACTTACTCTGAAACGGTATATGCCACCCAAGATAGACTGGTCAATTTCATCCATTTTCTTCTAATCTTCATATTTGCTTACTGCAATTTGTTCCACGAGCATACCAAACTCATTCATATGCAATTCGGTTGCATCCCTAAAATATAAAATAATAGATTCTTTTCTATTTTAGACGGTTGGTTGCACTAACTGGCGGTAGTTGCTATGTATTTTTGCTTGGCGGATGACACGATGAAAATCAGTGACACAAGATGATCCCCAATATCTTTTATTATCAATTATACCGGCGAATAAAAGTTTAGCTTCCGCTAAAGATGCCTGCTTTTTGTTCGCATCAGGAAACAGTATCTCATACTTGATATTTGACATCATAAAGGGTGTTTCATAAGTTTCGACCCCTCTCTGTAAACTGAGGTTATTTATATGAAACATACATAATAAAATTCAGCTGCTTTTTGCAAAAGATTCACCATTTAATTCTCTACAAAATGGTNATAGGAGCTGATCCTGAGACTTGTGATTCCGTCTTAATTGAACAGAAATCGAAATGCCCCACAACTTTCAAAAAATAAAAAATTTTCCGACGACCATTTTGAATTTTGAAATCCATGTCAAAAGTGATAGAAAAAAGATCTCATGCCGTTTCTTGGCATATTTAGATATCCTCTATGAGCTGGGACAAGATTCGTTTAATCCCCATCTGTTCGATGTGGTGAAAACGTTTAGTTAATAATTGGCAGCCAAAAATGAACAACATGGTAGTTTCGGCGTTTCGATTATTTTCAGGGAAGCGTCATCAGACATTTCGCACGCGAATCAAATAGTTAAAACGTTTCTCTTCAAAATGACGCAAGAATGAGCGTGATTCGTTCTTTTCTGAGTGAGCACTGTTCATTTTACAAACAGCTCCAAAATGCACGTTGAAAAAGCTGTAAAAACGGTCACTGGGCTTTTACAAAAAGCATTACTGAAAACACGCAAATAACGACAGAAAATTCGCATCATACGCATTCGATAGAGATTTCCAAGGGCTACATTTTGGCCTATTCGGTGTGGGCACAATTCAAGCTTACACTGACA
>CAJNOQ010003438.1:0-20267 GCA_905250885.1 Didymodactylos carnosus | reverse complement strand
GGGCTACAATTATGCCTCATTGAGAAAGATTTTTAGAATTTCTGAAAAACTGATTTTCCAGAAAACTACTACTCGGACTCTCGGACCCTGAGCAGTTATCACTATGATATTCAATTTCAGCATAGTTGATAACCTATAACCCACTAGGTTTGGCTGAAAAAGCGATGTGACAGTTCGCAAGGTCCCCTCGTAAGTATTTCAAAAATCATTTTTCATGCTGAATCGTAGAATGATAATTTCTTTTTGTTCGACAGAGAAAAAAAACTAAGTTTAAGGCTGAGAGTAGATTTTTAAAGTAGGCTCAAGCTTTTCCAAATTTTTAGCGTTTCCGGAAGACGTTTAAAGTTTACTATCGTTTTTAACTTTTAAACACAAAAACAAAAAATAGAAAAAGTGAAAATAAAAATTCTACCTCTTATATTCGATGAGACTGAGTGTTTACTACAATTTAAAACCATTCGGACATTTCTAATTCAAAATCTGGAAATTTTTCTTTGTAATACTGTGGTCTTCTCGAATCTTCTTGAATTTCGATAGGTAGAAAGCCGAAAATTATTTTACGGATATCATTTGATATCACACTGAACTTTTCGTCGAAAGGGAATACGAAATAAAAACGTTCTTCTTACTGTAAAGCTTTTTCCTCGAATGGTTCAATCCAACAACAACAGTAGTATTCCATCAAAATGTCAATATTCATCTTACGTGTTTTTAAGGAAAGTTAATGAACAAGAATTTCGTGATACAGTATTTATAAAACGAAAAACTGAAAGGTAAATGTATATTTTTCTTCATGTATATCAAGGTCAGTTTTTTTAGTGAAAACAAAATCGTACTTATATTGAGTTGTCACTTGAAAGAAATTTATTTCGATTAAATAATGTTTAGTCTTGTTTTTTAAAAATTTTATATCATAGACCGTTCCTCATTCCATCACCTGTGTCTGGTATTATTCGTCAACAATTTTCAACTGTTGAATTTATTCAAAATCAAACAAGTGAACAACGTTCTCAACATATTATTGATATATTTGAAAAATATTTTGGTGAAAATATTCGAAAAAATCCACGTACATGGAATGGTCGTTTTAGAACAATGGCTCAAACATCGTATGCATTTTATCGAGGAAGTGCTATTTTATTCTATCAGGATTTAAAACAGCATAATGATCAATGGGTGAAAAATAATCCAGCAGCATCAAATATTTTCTTACATGGTGATTTACATGCCGAAAATTTTGGTATATATCTAAATAGTAATGGTATTTTAAATTTTGATGTTAACAATTTTAATGAAGGATATTATGGTCCTTTCACATGGGATTTAAAACGTTTAATAACAAGTTTAAATTTAATATTATACGCAAAAGGATTTAGTGATTTGCAAATTGAAGCTATTTTATTTGTATGTGTTGGTGAATATTTAAAACAAGTCTATGAATTTTGCAAACAAGAAAAGAATTATTTTGCATTAACATTACAAAATACTAAAGGAGAAATATATGAATTATTACAGCGAACAAAAATTAAATCTCATGCACATCATTTAGATAATTTGACACATATTAAAGATTATGAACGAAAATTTATCCGAAATAAGACAATCAAAGATGTTGATGAACAATTATATGAGAAAATACTCGATGCATTTCAACAATATTTAAATACAATATCAGAAAATAAACACCATAATAAAATGACGTACAGTGTTAAAGATATTGTGAAATGTCAACATTCAGGTAATGGTATTGTAGATAAACTTAGTTACAATATTTTAATTCAAGGCGATACAGAAATAGTAGAATCAGATACAATTCTCTATATGAAACCGGCTCAAAAATCAGTCATTAGTTTTACTCTAAAAAATGAACAATTTGAAAAAAATTATTTAAAACATGATGGATTACGCACTGTTTTGTGTTCGTATGCCATGCAAGCAAATGTTCCAAAATGGATAGGTTACACAACATTAGATAATACCCCGTATGTCATAGATGAAATCAGTGCATATGTTGCAGAATTAGATTGGAGTGATATTAATCATTATGAAGATATCATAGAAATTGTTAAATATCTTGGCAAAGCAACAGGTAAACGATAAAATTCTCTCACAATTCCTATTAAGTAAGTTGTTTGGGGATTTTTTTTAGCAAAAATTCACTGCGTTTCTGATTCTGATTGTAAACATACTCTTAAACATGCGTCTCGTTTACCAGTTGAAATTATTCCACAACATACCGAGGTAACCATTTGTGATGCAGTTCGTGGACGTGATATAGAATTCATTCATAGTATTGTTGATTTCGGTATGGTAAGTGATTAGTGAATAGTCTATTTATTCGTTTTTAATCAACAATATGAATTTTGATTCTTCTATAGGCGTATGGTGAATTGACAAGACGTGACCATCATCTATTTTTTGAAGCATTTCGGAAAAATAAAATACATGGACTGTAAACAATGTAAACACGCAAATTCTATCCCTTATATAGCTGATTTGTAATTAAATGTATGATAGAAAGAAAAACAAATCAACTGAATTTCGTTTAATGTTAATAAAGCTCTATTACTCATTCACTAATATATCCTAATGTCTTGATGTCTGGTGTATCTGATCAATCAACAAACGAATGTTTCGAGCAAGTTTTTGAGATTTCCAGGGGGATTCTTCAACTATACAACAAGCAAATATTTCATCCAGCACAACTGCCAGATTATAAATATTCCTTGTCTAATACTTTATTTTGGCATTAAAGTGCTGGATAAAAAGAATTGTGTTCATACAAAAACCTTTTTGAAAGAGTACTTGCTCTGTCTTTCTACCCTAGTGAATGCACTTGAACATAGATAGGTATTCGAATGAGGTACTCTGCTACAAGAATGTCATAGATGCTTGCAAGTAAAATATCACTTAGCGGATACGTAAACGGCCAGGCGTTTTAGGTGATTGTGTGAAGATAAAAACGCACGTCATTCTTATAAACATATGTGTTTCTTTTATATATATCTGAACGAAAAAAAGTTTGATACCTATACTGCGAATAGCGCAAGTAATTGGGTACCTCTCAAGTAATATTTACTTGAAAAAAATTCAAGCACCTATGACATTCATGTAGCAGGGTACCCGCATGGGCACCTAAGAAAAATGCAAGTACTAGAGTAGGCAAGTACATTCACTAGGGTAGATACTTGTGCTGTGGTCAGCGAACTAGTTTACAGGTAATATTTACTACCCATTGGTTTCCTGTGGTATTTCAATTAGATTTAATTCACCTTTCGTTTATATCGTTTATAACTTCAGATTTATGTCACTTACCTTTATCTCACTCACATGTACATCATTTGCTGTTATTGGTAGATTTATATCAACTAGTATAAGTTTACAATATTATATCAGTTTTATAAAAAAATGCGTGTGGCATTCGAGATTATACTTTGTTCATTCTATCTTGAATCTTACTAAATTTAGTACCAGGTGATCATTTTTACTCGGATTTCTACTATTTTTGTTCTAATCCTGTTCGGACTAGTATTATATACACAGGCATAGCAGCTGATAAGTCGCTAATATTGACATGGCACTTTTTCGAAACAAAAATAAAATTAGAAAATACACAGAAGTGTTGAATTGACAATATCAAACAAAAACCAAATTTGAGTAGTTGAGTGTTCTTAACCCGAAATGTACAAGGAGTCCTTAACCTACCCTGAGAATAGAGCAGAACCAGGACTCTAAGATCACTTGAAGTCACAAGATAGGGTAGGGCTAGGTCTCAAAATTTTCAGAGGATAAGAGCAGGGCTTAACAAACAGCTACTCTACACATCTCTACTCTAAATTTCTATAGTAACTATAGAAGACTTGGAGCATATTGTATTTCTTTAAATGGTCATCGACTGCTTAAACGATTTTAGGGGAAAATCCTATCAAATAATGATGAATTCTTGATTTTGGCTGTCTCGTTTTATAGAATACCTCTTGTCTTTAACTTCGTCTATACGACTGCCACGAAATGCATTGATAACTTGAAACTAAATGGAAAAAAACGCATGTTTGTTATTGACGATATACACGAATTGACGTGACACTTACTTCTCTCTGCAGTTTTTGAACACTTTTATGCCATAATATTTGATTGAAACGTGGGAATGGTGGTAGAACTATTGTTGTCTTACCGATTATGTGATCAATTACATAATACTGATCCGCTAGATCATTAGACTCTTCTTCTTCACCTTCGCCCAAATTTTTATGACGAATGCGACGGTGTTTGCAACAAAAGCATAGTGTACTAAATATGGTTTGTAATGCTTTCATCGGAATTGACGCCAGTACCTATAAGTGATTACGAGGAAACATTCCCAGCTATTCGACTGATTTTTCCATGAAAGACATTCCATTAGAAATTATTTTTGATGCTGATAACGAATCGGATATCCCTTTTTCTCGTAGTCCTGTGGAATCCAGCCCTCTCGAGACTCATCATCGCATGAAACGACTTTGATATAACCATAGAGCAAGTTGATTCACTCATGTAAACAAATATTTAAATCTAGCAAACTAGCTCTCAAAGAAAATTAAAAACTTGTACTTTCAGTGCGTCGTGAACATTAGAGATGCAATGACTTCTCTTGCAGAAAAAGTTTTAATTATCCTTTGTGTGTTGAGAGCTAGTTCGCAGGGTTTAGATATTTGTTTACATGAGTAAATCGACTTACTCTATAAGCTGGTTGTACCAAAGTCTTTTTGCAATGAGTCTTGAGAGATCTGGGTTCTACGATGCTTGACAGAATTGCAAGAAACGACGATGCTTGATAGAACTGCAAGAAAGACGGATATCAGATTCGTTATCCGTATCAAAAATGATCTCTAATTGAATGTCTTTCATGAAAAAATCAATTGAATAGTTGAAAATGTTCCTATGTTGTTAGTAGAAAGTCCTTTTCTTTTAAGTATTGTAACTATTAATTAGATAAACGGTATGTGATTAGTGATTAACTTTTGACAGTTTTCAGAATCTTATCAAAATGATAAGAACATCATAGAAAACAAATTAGTTTTGGCAACAAGCGAAAATAAGACATAATCTACTGTCGTTTTATAGCATTTTCCATAAGGGCCTATTCTATTCAATTTTAGGACTGTCTCGCAATATAAAATACTCTAAGAGATTGTTTTAATTTTGATGTCTAGCATTTCAAGTAACTCTGAAGTTTTCGTTCATGTAAACCATACTCTCTTAGAATATATACGTTCATGATTTACACTCTCGCTGAATGTCTTTTTATAATAAACTTCAAGACTTTTCAGGTCACATTGAATCTCGATTCTCATCAACTTTTTACATATAATTAGATGTTGACCGTTGTCTTCTTACCTGTCCCCATATTAATGATCCAACGCCAAATAATAAACACCAACCCCATTGTGCGATCGATAATCTTACACAGCTAAAAACCACATTACCAAATGTAACAATAATTATCTAAAAAAATCGAAAGAAATAAGTAGAATACTCTATTGAGCAACTCTCACTAACCTGTGCAACAAATGAAAATATCCAAATACAATAGAAGAATGGATTTCTAAATATTCCTTTAAACACATTTCTTTCACCATGTAATTTACGAGCGTTAATTTCATTAAATAATGTCATTAACACAAACGCATTGAACACAATCGTAAATTGTTGTGAAGGTTCACGGCCCAACTCCGGATTACTGGATAACATTTTAACAGTCGATTCTACTTTGAGAAAACGCTCTCCTAGAAAGACGAGTAAAAAATTATTATTATCCCTTATCCTTATCCTCGAACAAAATTATGGATACTGACCTAGGAATAGAATAATAAACATAATAAAGAGTTGGTATATAGCGTGACCGATGATATTTTTTAACATAATTGCTGATATAATCGATTTTGTTCTACCGTATGGTTTACGGTCTAATAGTTCTTCTGATGGTGGTTCAGTGGCTAATGATAACGATGCCAATGTGTCCATAATCAAGTTGACCCATAACATTTGAACAGCTCGTAGTGGAACACTCTAAACATAGAATAGTTAATATGTTGAACTCTTTACAATAGTATACACCACTTTATAAACTTACACTTATCGCTGCAGCTGATATCACGGATATAAGACCAGCGGACAAATTGGCCGTTAATTGAAATTGTAAAAATTTGGCGACACTGTCATATACATTTCTTCCCCACATCATTGCTTTAACGATACTTGAAAAATTATCATCAGTTAATATTATATCTGAAGCTTGTTTTGCGACATCCGTTCCTTGAATGCCCTGTAATATACAAACTATTCAACAAAGGCAAATGTCTAGTTTCATACAAACCATTGCGAATCCCACATCAGCTCTTTTCAATGCTGGCCCATCATTTGTACCATCGCCAGTCACGGCCACTACTTCTCGATGACTTGTAACTTTACTTTCAACTATACCATTGACTAACGTATATTTGTCTTGTGGCGATGATCGAGCCAGTACACGTAAATTAGGCCAAACTTCATCTAATAGTTTTTGAGAAACCTGTTAATAGAAAAATTATTAGTCATCAACCAAACAAGTCTTTGATTGAGTAACTAACATTTCCCTCGGAATCTCTTATCCGTTTATTAAACTCTTTACCATCTAATACAAGGAAATTGTCCGTCGGTTTAATTATACCACATTTTGTCGCTATTGAACGAGCAGTATTTACATTATCTCCAGTCACCATTCTTACAATAATTCCCGCACGTTGACATTTTTCTATTGCTTCTGGCACTTCGGATCTGACAGGATCCTGAAAGTTTAGAAAAAAATATCATAAAGGGGTTAATCCTTGTGAACCGATTGTAATGACGCCCACCTCAATTGCTGCTATGCAGATACAAACTAAATTTGAAACTATCTCTTCTTCTTGGTCCCAGTTTTGTTCATTGTCAAAATCTTTGTAAGCAATACATATTGTTCTTAAACCATTGTTAGCCATTTTTTCAATAATGTCTTTCATAATTTTATTTAATTCAGCTGGAGTTAAATCTACTGGTTTACCATTTGCATCAAGAATATATTTACATCTACAAATACACAAATATGCACTTTCTGCCGCGTTTTATTTCATACTATTTACTTTGACAGTATAATTTCCGATGCACCTTTCGTGTATATTCTGTAGCCCCCATTTTCTTTGTTAATTATTGTACTCATCATTTTTCTTGCGGAATTAAACGTATAAACTTTAACCATTTTCGATTCTGGTATTCTCTGTCGTATATCTTCATAGGAACCATTCAACGTTGTAACTAACTTCAATAAAGCACATTCCGTTTTATTTCCAATTTGTTTCGCCAAGTCATGCTCGTCACTTGATTCCTATAAATGCACAGTGTGCATCAAGGTGAGCTTTTGGTAATAAAATGAAAGTTGATTTTTCAGTGATTCAAATAGTGATTAATATACTCTGAACTATGCTCTATTCGATGGTAAAAAAAAATTTCCTGCGACCAGTTTAAGCTGGGAAAAATATATGAACAAAAATTGCGCTGAAAACCATGTTAAGCGATGGTGCCGCCGGTAAATCGGATTGCACGCGAAATCAAGGTAAGCCATAAGACAAACAAACACATATTCAGAATCTGCATCCAGTCCGTTACCGATTGGTAAAAAAAAGTTTCAACTTTTGGGCCTTCCAAGCCCAAGCCGGACAAACCAAATAAAACATTTATCTATCGAATTCTCCAAAGCGACGTGTTTGACAAAATACGTGCGCCAACTTTAGCCTAACTCCAATTTTGATGAAACTTTTAGAGAATGTGGTCCTATATATGACACGTCTATACAGGTAGCGAAAACTTGCGAAAAGTTTCCTGTCCCGAATTATTGATTTTCCAGAAAACCCTCGGTTTTTCAGGTATTTTCCATTTTTAAAGGCTAAACTCGTTTGAAATTCGATAATAATACCATATTCGGAATCCGCGCGAAAAACTGCATCGAATCGTGTATAATCGACCTCTAGTGGATGTAAAACAGTTTCTCCGAAAAATTCAAGCTTGCTCATGTAGATGTTCTTACACATGTGATTAAATTCGTCTTCGAATTTTCAGAAATCTTTTCGAAACCTTCGAAATGTATTCCTACCATCGCCAGCAGATTCTTTAGCTAAGAAGACACATGAATGACAGTTTTTTCAAGAAAAGGTTTTCTAGAAACCTCCAAGGTTTTCCCAAAACCTTCCAGAAGGTATTTGGAAAGTTTCTGACTTCCCCTTAGGAAAGAGCATGTGCTGGAACCTATTTGCACAAATTTCCAGCTCATTAGACGGAATGTTTCTCAAGTTATAGCTAATGCTCGCCCTCTATGCGAAAAATGCACACTGTGAAATGATAACAAACATGCGAATATTTTTAAGAATGAAATTTCACTACAATACGTATACCACTATTTTTGATGTATAGCTCGAATTCACTGTCATCGCTTCTTGTGCAATTGGTATTAGATCTGAGTTTATTTCTTCCACTTTTGGTATTTTTTCATAATGTTTTCCTCCAATATATAATTCAACACACGTCATGCGATTTGTTGTTAATGTTCCTGTTTTGTCAGAACATATCGTTGTGGCATTACCCATTGTTTCACACGCATCCAAATGTCTAACTAAATTATGATCATCCATCATTTTCTGAAAGTGAAATAATAACGCATAATTCAAGGTATAAAATCCATAATTTTTCTTTATTCTTACTCGAACGGCGTACGCTAATGCGAGAGTCACAGCCAACGGTAAACCTAACAATATGCTATATCATCAATACAGCAACTATAAGACAGTAAACGATAACTTACCCTCTGGTACGGCAACCACAACGACTGTAATTGCTTGTATTAGGAAATAAATGAAATATTGCACTTGTGAGCCGTTTCCCTTCTCTTTCTTAATTACATAAGTTGTTATGCAATATCTAATTATTAAAGCTGCGAGGGTGAAAAATGCCGCGACCATTCCTAAAAATCGAATGTATTCACACTATATTATCCTTTTAAAGCACAGTCAATCTTTAAAAAAAAACTTCTCAGTAATTTGGAGCCGAATTAATATTTTTGTTTGATACCAAAGTATTGTTTTCGATTATAGTAATCAATAGTAAGGTACAGGTAATGCAAAATTTCAGTGGAATAGGTTTCTGACATTATTATACATATTCAGATTTAGCTTAACGAGCTGATTACGAATAACATCTTCCGAGCCTTCAAAAGCCATTTCTTCATGGAGAAAAACTCAAATTACTAAGAGGACCTCAAAAATACAAAAACCCGTCTTCTATGGCGGAATTGACTTTTTGAGCTTGTATTGCAAGATGGAAAGTTCGAGCTATATTTTTCTATATCAGCATTGAAAATTGATTTAGAAAAAGGTTTTCAGCTCATTTCAGAGGTAAACAGTGGTCCGCCATGGACGTCCGAACCAACGGCTGTCAACTGAGTATGACTCATTTTGCAAACCTATCTAGTTTTTTGGGTGAAGGGCTATATTCACACACCATCAGATCGGCCAACACGCCAGCTTTAAAAATATGTAGAGCTTTTATCAAAAGTCTACTGAAAAGCGAGTTTTACGAAAATTTGGGTTTTCAGGCTGTTTTCACCTATTAAAAAGTTCACCATTCACTCAATAAACATCAGAATGGGTTCAAGACTTCAGAATATAGAGTATTTAAGCTATTATATATCCTATTTATAGGAGATCTTAAAAGAAAGTTTACAAAATCTTAAGGTTTTTCAAAAAGGTTTCTGGAAAACCTATTAACACAAATATGCGTTTTCGATTTTTTCGATCTTATAATCCCATTTAGCGGAGAAAATCGACTAGGCATTGAAGCTCTGAGCTCCTTCTGATGTTTATTGAGTGAATAGTGAATTTTTTAATAGGTGAGAACAGCCTGAAAACTCAAATTTTGGTAAAACTCGCTTTTTGGTAGACTTTTAGAATCTTTTCTAAAAGCAAATATTGCCACGCGGCTCAGCATGATCGATTACCTATAGTCTATCCGTTTTCAAGGCTACCAGTAGTCACCGAGTGCCAGTCCTGGGACTGGCAAGAAATCCGACACAACGCCCGAGCCGCGGAAAAGCAAGGTCTTACTTGACTCTCATTTTGAAGAGGATACGTTGGGCTATCATAGCATGGAAGAAAATCAATACAATCGTATTGAAAAGTTTTACACACGGCCTGGTTTTCCAAAGATCATCTCGCTGTTTCTTTTTGGTTTTCAGTAAAAGCCGTTTGTCTCAACAAGGAAAACGAATTTTGATAAAAGCTCTACATATTTTTAAAGCTGGTGTGTTGGCCGATCTGATGGTGTGTGAATCATCGATATAGCCCTTCACCCAAAAAACTAGATAGGTTTACAAAATGAGTCATACTCAGTTGACAGCCGTTGGTTCGGACGTCCATGGCAGACCACTGTTTACTTCTGAAATGAGCTGTAAACCTTTTTCTAAATTAGTTTTCAATGCTGATTTAGAAAAATATAGCTCGAGCCTTCCATCTTGCAATACAAGCTCAAAAGGTCAATTCCACCATAGAGAACGGTTTTTTGTATTTTTGAGGTCTTCTTAGTAATTTGAGTTTTTCTCCATGAAGAAATGGCTTTTTAAGGCTCGGAAGGTGTTATTCGTAATCAGCTCGTTAAGCTGAATCTGAATATGTATAATAATGCCAGAAAGAAATTCCACTGAAATTTTGCATTACCTGCACCTTATGTATAATGGCCTTGTTTTGTAATTGTATAAACATATATCTTCTAAAATCATTTTTTCCTTTACGAATGATGAGACGACAGACAGGAAACTGAGGGATACCATAATCCTGATAGAAGTTGGATTCTCAATTTCACACAGTAAGTCGTCACTGTATATGAGAGCATCATACAATGTAAACATTTAAAAACGATTGACTAGCTATAAAAGGACACCTTGAGATTTCTTCTACACACTTCGGAAGGTGTTATTCGTAATCAGCTCGTTAAGCTGAATCTGAATATGTATAATAATGCCAGAAAGAAATTCCACTGAAATTTTGCATTACCTGCACCTTATGTATAATGGCCTTGTTTTGTAATTGTATAAACATATATCTTCTAAAATCATTTTTTCCTTTACGAATGATGAGACGACAGACAGGAAACTGAGGGATACCATAATCCTGATAGAAGTTGGATTCTCAATTTCACACAGTAAGTCGTCACTGTATATGAGAGCATCATACAATGTAAACATTTAAAAACGATTGACTAGCTATAAAAGGACACCTTGAGATTTCTTCTACACACTTCGGAAGGTGTTATTCGTAATCAGCTCGTTAAGCTGAATCTGAACATGTATAATAATGCCAGAAAGAAATTCCACTGAAATTTTGCATTAGCTGCACCTTAAAACAATTCTAAATAACGTTGCAGCATCGCTATACTGAGTAAAGGAAAAACGACCCAACAGAATGTATTCCTAAACGTCAGAGAAAGCAGATTTTACATTCAGATAGATATTTAGAGTTATTTCATCCGGAGACAGCACTGCTCACTGTCACATTCCGAACTCAGATGATTTCGTAAATCATAAGTTAAACTAACGAGAAAAAGAGTCACCGTATCTTATTTCATCCACCATTTTTCACTACCAGCGTCGGAAAAGAAAGCCGGAAAGTCGTACTAGTTGGGAAATCTTCGGTAGTCCAAAGTTGTATTATCCATGTATATTTATTTACCTCTCAGTGAAAACCTGATCGGTTCCAAAACCAGACCAAGAAAGTGATAAGAACAGGTCACGAAAATCTGTTTTTTCTACTGATCAGATAAACAGTAATTCTTGGACTGGTCTTGACATATTCTAAAAACAGGCGCTGATCAGGAGTGGAGAGGCTGTACTTTTCTTTCTAACTGCAAGAACGCAAGAGAATTTAGTTTCAGTTCTTTTCACGTGAACATTTGTATCTATAGACAATTTTCTAGACTGATGTATATACGTTATGTAACCCACATTTTGTATAACCTATACGGCAGACACGTGCGTGATTGAAGATAAGTTTCATTATTCTCATTCATACACGACACTTCTTATTTTCTTTACATGGAGTGCAAGCTATTTCTATGCTTGAACTTTTTGCAGTTTATATCTGCATCTTTTGGCTTTTCAAAGTACAGATGCATAAAAAAAAGGAATTAATTCTCAGGGGAATTGTACCGCAGTTTCAGTGAGCGAGAGAGTAGAGAGACTTACATCCTTGCCACGCTTATTATCGCAAAGTTAAACATTCTTCCTTTAGCTATTCTGGGTATTAAAAATGGGCTTTTCTCAAGAAGTGTGCATCACATATGAATACAAGAACTTACAGTTTACTGACCAGCGGTCTGGTCAGGCAAACTAGCCATTCTCTAGGGCAGTCAGAAAAACATGTCACATGGCATGGCAAGCCCGCAAAAATTTGCGAGCCACATGACGTGGCTTGACCACACGCATAGCCACACCCCTGGCCACGTAAAAAAGTCCTGCCCGTAGAAAATCTAGCGTGGCCATGGCAAGTTTAGAGCGTGTAACTTCATCTGGGTCATGAAAAAAGAAACAAAAACCGGTAAAGGTAATGTTCGAACGCCGTTCATAGTGCCCTATAGCGAAGAGTATCGTGAAATCAAGGACATCAGTGAGATCTTTCTGCCGTACGCCGTAATCGAACACGCCGATTCTGGGTATGTAAACATCTCAAACACCCAGTCAGTCACCTATATCTTTTCAAAAATTCGTTTTAACGCAATATTAGCTTAAAACATCGCGCGAAACTTTGTTTACGAAAAATTTACCGCCAGAAAGTCGTTTAAAAAAAACGCGCGAGAATCGCGTTTGAGGTAATCATAGGTTGTGTTAAATGCGCTAAATTTTTCGTAAACACAGTTTCGCGCGATACTCTGAAACTAAACTCGCGTTTTTTCACGGTTCTTGAGCCAATCTTGGTCTAGTCGTACTAAACGAAATTGATATAGAAAAAATCCAAAGTCCCCATAGTATATCTGATATATTAAAGGCTAAGTTTCCCGAAGCAACTTTTTACGAGGAATTCAATGATAGTATCAGAAATTCTTGAAAATGTTTCTAAACCGACATAAGTACCTATTTTTGACTGCGAATATGTATGACTCACAAGAATTGCAAGACGCGCCTCAAAAAAACGACAGAAACGAATGTAACTTCATTCAAACGCGAGAACCAGTATATTGTACTTTCTTCGAAAACGAAAATCGCAATTCCTACAAGAACAGAACAAATTTATTGCGTTTTAGTGCTCGGTGAAGGTGAAAACGAAATCTTCTTTTTACAAACGCGAGAAATTAAAGTTATTCAAACTCGAAACGCAACTTTCTACAAGTGTAGAACATAAAACGCGACACACAGTGAAAATTTGCGCTCAAAACGCGTTAAATTCGTTTCATTCGAGCCCTAAACATGAAAATTTCGGTGCCGTTCGCGAGTCTTAAAGTCTATTACGACTGTAAACGAGTTTGTAAAAGGTTATGGTAGTCATAAACGCGTTTCTCGCGAAATATTGGTGGCAAAAACGCGGTTTTGAGTAAGGCGTATATTTAAAGCTCAAAAAATTCGCCGTATTCACGATGAAACTGTATATTCTCGTACTTAATGAATGCTCAAACCGCGTTAAAACGAATTTTCAAAAGATATAGGTGACTGACTGGGCAGCTTTTCTCTAGATGTCACGTTTTGATGTCTCCAGAATCACTCGAGAAAATCTCCGTATTCTCAGTGTTTAACTTAGGTGTAAACAATTTTAAAGAGATCTATCTATATTCGTAGAGAAAAGCATGTTCTGCAAGATGAGTTGTCATATGGTTGAATATATTTTTTAATGGATGACATACATTGTGTTTCAGCCATAACATTGAACGATACTTTTCTCTATTCTTCCTAACATCTATCTATTTAGGCAGATAAAAACATAGTCACTTTACAAACTGATATTTCCTTTCGAAGTGTATGTTTTGTTTGGACGAGTGGAATGGGGCTCTAACACTTAATGATTATATTCTTCTATACTGAATAACCTGTGTTTTTCAACGGTTACAGCCACACAATAAAAACCGAAAATTATCTTTGTGTAACAAACAACAAAAGAAATAAATCTGATCTATATATAGATAAGAGAGTTAGCGATTTTGATTTGTTATTTATCATAGAAAAAGTTTCCTTTCACGTTTAGTCGTCGAATGTGAAAAAAATAGGAGAAACAATAGCATGAAGAAGTTTGAATGTGGATATATATACTAATATCTATGTATATGAGATACAATGTAAACATTCAGAAACGCATACTTGACTAACTATAAAAAGACGCCTACAAAACATTTTTTCCACTACACACTCTTTCAAATCATGTTTATGACAGTGCTACTCCTCGTTCTTAGTGTACAGTTTATAGTGACCGAAGGTAAGTGTATCAATCTGACAAGAAACTCTGGCATAACTGTTGTCTTCAACATAGCATGTTTCGTAGCTCGTCCAGATCTGTTTAAAAAATGTTACATGTATTTTCAGAAGTCCCACCAGTCATATTATAATGTGTTATCTTATAGTGAGATCAGCTAGTTATCCTAGGGCTTCATCGATTTTATGGAATTAAGTCGCTGTCAGAAACAGTGCAAGAATGAAAATGTTTTGATCCGTCATTCGATAAATTCCTTGTTGAACTCCATCTGCTATTATGCCCAACTACAATGAGGTTACATTTGATCTTTTTAGGGGATGGGTCGTCAAAATGTGCTCCTAATGAGTGCCTCTCGCAATATGGTTATTGTGGAACAAATTCCACTTATTGCGGTGAAGGATGCAAAGGTGGTCCATGTACCAATTCGAAAACAACGGTAGCTCCAGCATCGAAATGTGCTCCTAATGAGTGCCTCTCGCAATATGGTTATTGTGGAACAAATTCCACTTATTGCGGTGAAGGATGCAAAGGAGGACCGTGCTTATCTGGTAGTTCAAATACGGCCGCACCTCCAACACCGGGAACTTCCGCCACAGTCTCGTCTGTATTCGATGAAAACGTGTTCAAATGTATTTTTTCCGAGCTGGACTCAGCAACATTAACTAAACGGTTTGATGGACTGAAGACAGCTGCATCAAAAATGAAATGGACACCCGCGGATGATAAACAAGAAATAGCTGCGTTTCTTGCTCATGTCTCGCATGAAACAGACGGTCTTAAAACTTACATCGAATACTGTAAATCACAAGGTACATGTGATAATTATCAAAAGTCGCCAGGGTGTTCGGTACAAGCAAAACCTGGAAAACAATATTTTGGTCGCGGGTGGCTCCAGCTGTCGTATCCTTGCAATTACGAGGCGTGTGGAAAAGCAATTGGTTTAGATTTACTATCCGATCCCGATCTAGTGAATAGTAGTGATGAAGTGGCAGCCCAAACCGGAATTTGGTTTTGGCAGTCAAATGGACTTGGACCGTTAGCAGTTGCCGATAAATTCGGCGAAACCACTAAGAAATTGAACGTTTACGAGTGTACGGGTCATCCCGGTCACCATATGCAAGCGAAGAGAATTTCAACGTATAAGACAGTTCGAAAGTGCTACGGTTTACCAGAATCTACTGGAAATCTAGAATGTTGAGTTACTAATTGCGTGCTTATTTTTTTTTATTTTGCTGTTAATAAAGCAGTCACTAGATTATAAAATACTCGGACGAAAACGGTGTACTTTCAAGAGGAAAAGCAAATAATCACGTAAGTATAGCATGAGTATTATTCCATCTCAGTGTGGTATCTAAAAGCTGCATCTGATCATTTCATCTCACAAGTTTTCTTGTAAAGTGTTTTTTTGAAAAAACATCGCTTACATTTAAAAATGCAATTCTGCTATTTAGAGAAAAGTGGATTATCCTCTCATACAAGTTTGATCTATCATCGCCATGTAAAAGGCTTCTTAATCAGTAAACGAATACATGAGTAATTTTGCAGGAGTGGTCTAATTATTTACAATATGTATCCGATTATCGTTTAAAAGAAAATTAAAATGATAAATCTCAAGATTGCAATTGATAGAAACAAGGCGTTCTTTTCTGTCTGATGGTTCAAGCGTGAGAAAATCGTAGAATAGTTTTGTGCGCCAAGAGAGAAGAGAAACGCTTATGGTCCTAGTTAGGATCATAACCCGTACGCTATATAAATAGCTAATTCTCTAAGGTAGATAGACAAGCAAACGATTTTTAGCTTTTAAACATAAACTTGCCTATACCGTCTCGAGAAAAAGTTGCTAATTGGAAGGAAATGAGTTATCTTTTCACATGAATCTTATTGCGATGAGATAACTGTTACTCGACGGTTACACATTGCTGCTTAATAACTGTTGAAATAATGGCTAGAAATACATTTTTATTGAAATAATTTTCAAATATATCAAGTGTGATGGCTGTGCAAATGTTGAGACTAGTAATGGATCTCCTTTTCGAGCCCTCCTGACAAAAAAGCCTTGCGGCTAATTTCGCTCGAAACAAGCGTTTTGGAAGTTGTTTTGAACTGAATTCCGAAGCTCCTCACTAGAGACTTTTTCAAAATATGCCTTTTTTTGCTCTTCAAATTGAAAATATTTGAATTTCATATGAGAAATATCAGATCTTATATGTTTCTCAACTTATTTCTGCTCGAAACTGTAGAATATACATTTTTTATCCAATGAAATACTTTATTCTTATTGTTTGTGTTATTATTTTTAGATATTATGACAGATAAAATTTCTATTGCGAAAAAATATTTTGAATTATCAAATGAACATAAATTAAATGATATATTTGAATTATTTGATGAAAATGCAACATATGAAACACAATATTTAAATAAAACAGAATTTAATGGTTTAAATGAAATAAAACAAATGATGAAGACATTTTTTAATGAAACAGTACCGGATGTACAATGGTTTGTGGAATCGGATTTTAAAATTGATACGATTAATTTTAATAGTAATTTGATAAAAAATTATCATTTGGGTGATGCCGTTGTCGCTGATTTTAAACGTTTATCAAAACAAAACGAAGAATTTAATGATAAACATGGTAGACAATGGGTCTGTGTAAATGATTTAGGAAAAATTTATCATATGAAAGTCATAACAAATCAATAGGATTAACTTTTTAATAAAAGAAATTGATTTTTTTTATTTTTAATCAAATAATAGAAAAAAACAATTTTATTGAAAGTCAGTCAAGCAGAGTCAGACTGGAAAAATAGTTAATAATTATTCATAAATAAATATATATGAATTTCGCTTGCATAACGAAAAAATATCTGTCAGATTATCGGCGAAAGCGCGAAGAATATTATATGAAATAGACTCAAAATCTGCGATCTTGCGATGTTAAATTTAACATGGAGCGTAGTTGCAATAAATATCGATCACTTCGAGACCGGAGAATGATCCAGGCGGGGTAGAGCCTGCCGCTCGTCCTTTCAGAAACGCAGCCGAATTTTTGCAGTCCCAATATGTGAACTAAAATCAGGGCTTCATGTTTTATGACTTTCACGTTTTAAAAAGATATTGAGATACAAAAGAAGAGAGATCAACTGAAAGCTTTTTATTTGTTTATTAAAAACGAGTTTTTACCAAAATGTTGTAATATCTTCAGAAAAATACGCTAGCTAATCTTGAGTTTAATGGAAAAGCTATGGAAAAGCTAATGGAAAAGCTTCACCGAGAATAAAAAGCAACAATCGTTGTATGTGGACGAGCTGTTGTTCGATACGATTTGTTTTCAATTAAACTAATCTGATATACAATCTCAATATCTTCACGCTGTACTAAAACAACTGCCTTTTCTTTCAACTGACAAAAATTCCTTTGAGATCCGTAACTTTTTCATTAATATTTGTGAACAGTATATTGTAGCTTCTTGACCGGCGTTGGCAATCATTTAATAAATCTTGAGCTTTTAGTAACTGTTGCTGTAGAATTCGCATACCTGAATCTTGTAGAGCAAACCGTTCAGTGATACATTTTAGTACAGGTTCAACGAGTAATGACAATAAATGATCAGGACATTTCGTAAAATCATCATTATGTACTTGGAGAATATCTTTAATTTTTGATTGCATTTTATTGTCATTTTTCTGTAGTTTAAGATAAAATCATTAATTCCACGTTTATCTAATGCTGATATTAATGGTGTTGGTTGTAAAAGATCAACATAATTGTGCTTAGCAATGTGGATTCTACGTTCTGTAATTAGTTCACGGCTTGCTATGCTGCTACTATTAATATGTTTTTCAGATCACATTGAGTATGGTGTTTCGAGAAATGGTCGCCGTTCCTTATACAGGAGTAATCGAAAAGAAACAATTAGAAACACGTTTTTTCCTGGCGGGGTAAAGCCTGCCGTTCGTCCTTTCAGAAACGCGGCCGAATTTTTGCAGTCCCAATATGTGAACCAAAATCAGGGCTTCATGTTTTATGACTTTCACGTTTTAAAAAGACATCGAGATACAAAAGAAGAGAGATCAACTGAAAGCTTTTTATTTGTTTATTAAAAACGAGTTTTTACCAAAATGTTGTAATATCTTCAGAAAAATACGCTAGCTAATCTTGAGTTTAATGGAAAAGCTACCATTTAATTATTTTCAGTTTCATTTTACTATAAAGTTAAAATTAAAATCTTTTCTAGTAAAAATAGCCATTGGATAAAACTGATAAAGTGTTAAGCTTTTTTTCCGGAAAAGACACCACACGGGCTGAATACTCAATAAGATGGAAGAGAAATTTGCGCACTCCATCTCTGCATCAGATGTTTGCATGACTGAAAGCGGACATCAGAGCTCTTTTGCTCGTGAACAACTTTTTCACAAACAACTACCATCGCCTAGTCACCACTGAGAGAGAAGAAAAATTCATCGTTTTAAGAAAGGGTCACTTTTTTCAAAACTCGGTCTTATTGGTTCATGGTAAAAAATTTCGGTGTGTATGTTTTGGTCCTAAAACTTATTGTTTCACACATAGTTCGATGCATGACATGCTGATTCCGGATAGCGTCTCATTTTTTATTGAAAACATTCCTGAGCCGAAAACAATGTATTTTAACCAGAAAAGCCGTACAGAAGTCCAGCCCATGTATAAATTGCAAAATCTTTTTTGCGTGGTTACGCAACAAAAAGTGCAAAAACATAAGCTGCGTAACGCAAAAAATGGTTAGAAATCCGAAATTCTGCATATTCTTCTAGAACAAAATATTTACAAAATTTTGTATTAATTCGACTAATACAGAAATTTTGTTCTAGAAGAATATGCAGAATTTCAGATTTCTAACCATTTTCTGCGTTACGCCACTTATGTTTTTGCATTCTTTTTCGCGCTGTTCACTTATTTATCTAATTATTATTTATATTGAAGAACGTAAAAAAAATTTTTTGGGTTTGGAGATATGGGAGGATTTTAGCGCATTCATCTAGATGCACTGTAGGATGCTCCAAATTCGCAAGGTAAGTAAAAAAATAGATTTCTTCCAAACATACATGGTAGGATAGAGCTTGTTGAGTTGATTCCAAATGTCGCCGAGTTTTCGATGCATCGCAGCGGACATTTGTCCAAAAACCCGACGTTACGCCTTTTCTGAATTGAACACAGAAAACTTGAGAAATATAAACAGAAACTTTCTGTAGTGAATTGAAATTCATGAAAAGTTATATAATTCGTTCCACTAATTACGCATCTAAACAAATATAGCTAGTTTTAAAAATATTTCTTTTCTCCGGAGCTGTACGGTCAAACTGACAAATTCTTTCACTAATTTATCTTTGATAATCTAAATTAATTTTAACCATAATTTGGGTGGGTGCGTTAAAAAGAAAATTTTATCTTGCAGCACTGACTGTGCTTATACACCCACTCATTTTCTGGTACATATTTCTCGATGATCAGTAATAGCTGGAATAAAAGTTTTTACGCCAATATTTCTCAAAGTGGAAGAGCGCCAATATTTCTCAAGTTTTCTGTGTTCAATTCAGAAAAGGCGTAACGTCGGTTTTTGGACAAATGTCCGCTGCGATGCATCGAAAACTCGGCGACATTTGGAATCAACTCAACAAGCTCTATCCTACCATGTACGGCTTTTCTGGTTAAAATACATTGTTTTCGGCTCAGGAATGTTTTCAATAAAAAATGAGACGCTATCCGGAATCAGCATGTCATGCATCGAACTATGTGTG
>CAJNOQ010003437.1:0-20270 GCA_905250885.1 Didymodactylos carnosus | reverse complement strand
CTGAGTTATTCAAGGATGACCTGAAGAATTATGTCATCCTTCAAAAATATGTGATTTTCTCTAGAAGAAAGAAAAGTAAAAACAAAAGCCCACGTCACTTTTATCGTGGTCATATGACAGTTCGAATAAGGTAAGATTTGAAGGTTTAGCTTTTGTCCAGTCGAAGTTATTAACTTTGTAATCGAAAGATGTCGCATTTTATATTCCGGTTCAACTTTTCATGCTGAATCTAATGCAAAAAAGCATCTTCAGTTTAGACTAAGTGGGAAAGACAAAACTGACATTTTTCGGGTAAAGGGGGATTTTCCGGATCCGCCGGTTTTTCGGTATTTAGAGGTTTCTACCAGACGAAAGCGTTTTTTCTCAATAAATCTTACATATTCGGAATCAAGAACGAAAACTACGTGGAATGGTGTATGATCTGTTAACAAAAAAATGTTAACTCGATCTTTGAATTATGGGCGCCTTACTATATGTAGTGGCTAATGACGAATAATTTGATGATAATGAAGTCAATACAATTAATACTGCCGAAGTCAGCTCATTTTCAAGTGAGTTTGCATAATATTGAAACGCTTTATCGTAATTACTTTTCTTAGAGCAAACAACTCCAATATTACCATATGTAGTGGATAATGATGCGTAATTTGATGCTAATGAAGTCAATTCTATTTCAAGTGTCCTTTCATGATATTATAATGCTTTAACGTATTCACCTTTCTCATCGAAAACTTGTCCAATATTATTTTATGTCGTTGCTAATGATGAATGAGTTGATGGTAATGAAGTCAACTCAATTTTCAAGCCCTGTAGACAACAAGGGCTTGATGGAGACTTATTGTGAAAACTATCTGCTACAAATATTCAGTTATTAAGCTATTTTAGACAAAAACCAGCCTTTGCTTTGATTAATTGTGCTTTTCACTCTTTCCGATGATGATCTGCAATGCGTTATATGATACATGTGCGCCGATAAAAAATTTTCGGCGGCGGCGAATGAAATTTTTGACATAGGTGGCGGCGCGAGGTTATGAAAATTTCCCCCAAAGACAGAAACGCGTTGCACTCTAGATACCTAAGATAAGAACGTACTAACAAAAATAGTCAAAATTTTCTCCGTCAAAAGTTTAGTAGCATGGCGGCGGAAGTTAGAACAGTTTTTCTCTGCCTTCCGCGGCGACGGCGGCGCACATCTCTGGATACGACGACTGAAAACAATAAAAGTAAAGGAAGGAAAAGATGACAAAGAAAAGAAACGTATGATGTCTTTAATGAACGAGGTCTAATAAACATTGCCAGAGCGCTGACAGATATTAATTTTATTTAAGTTTCCTTGATTATTTAGAAAAATTAGCACGTGGTTAAAAGAGAATAAGGAAAAAAACTTTTTATTCTTTCTGGTCTCTTCCTTCTATACGCCCCAAATGTGCGGCAATGTACGCGCAGGATATACGTTGTGTGAATAAGGATATCTCCATTTTCGTTAGTTCTCTACTATAATGGAGAAAGAAAAAGAATATCGTTTTCCTTTGTTTTACTTTCTCCTCACCTACAGTACAAGTATTATAACAATAAGAATGGCAGATTATTCCAGTAGAAATCAGTTTAACGTTCAGTTAGTCAAAAGTTACGTTAGATGCAAAAACGGCTAAACAAAGGTAAAGAGATGATAAAAAAAAACATCAGTTTGTGTCGTTGAGATTGTTAACTCTGGATTTCATGACCATTCAGAATCTGTTTCCTTCGAATACTTTTCAATTTGGAGAATTGTTTGCTCGACCTTTTATCCTCGTCGAGAAGCAAGAAAAGCATGTAAGGTTTAGAGTATTTTCTCCAAAATTTCCTCGTTTCTTTTCTTTTGCTTGAATCCCATCATCACATTCATATGCTGTCTAATAAAAAAAGATGTCGAAGTTAATGTTCTCTCTCCTGGTTGTCAGAATTTAGATTTTTTTTCGTTTTCTTTTTTTTGCCATATTGGATTATTAACTAGAACAACTAACCCCGTGAAAATTACTAGAACAACTGAGCCGTGAAAATTTCGCTAAAATCTACTTCTAATAGGGGATGGACTTCAAGTACGTAAGGGTTACCGTTGGGCTACTAGCAGGCGACAAAATTTGACCGCAATAGAAGACCACCCTTTAGAACTCGACTTGCGGGACAAAATAGAAGACCGGGTGGTCTTCTAGTATGGGGGGTGGGTTTAGGAACATTAACTAGGAATCAGAGCCTACGCTTGCTTTAAAAAAACACTGGAACATCCGTATTTCTAAAGTTTTTGATGATCATTTGATTTTGATTGTTAACGGTCAAAGATTTGATTCTGTTTGAAACAAGGCTCTCTTTGCTGTCAACAACGGTTTAATGCCTGTCGATGGATTTAACTCTTCCTGGGACAGTCTTCATATGGATAAAATTTGTTGAAGTTTTTTGGTTTTATTTCTTCAAGATATCTGTATACTGGGTGGTCCAGGAAAAATGGCGTGTTAACATTTTGACTATAATTTTTTTTCTTTTCAACCCTTAGATTGATTGTTTTTCCAAAAGATACGCCGTCAAATTCTAGAAGATTTTTCTAAAGCTTAGTTTTCCAGAGAAACTAGGTACGCAGAAAACCACGACAAAGGAGTGTCAACATTTTTGTAACTAACTAAACGAAAGAAGCGTTGCGGAAAGTGTACAAAAAGCAAGCCTAGATTCTTTTTAACTTAAATAATTACCAATTCAAATATTGCTTCTAAAGTAACAGCTTAGGCGGGAATATATGCAACTGCACGATCATTTCTTTAAAGAGGCCTAGTGTATTATACGTTATCGACTATGCTGATTCCGAATATGATCATAGCAGCTGCCTATAGGTCTTCGGAGATTCGATTTTTGGAAAACCAGTTTTTCAGAAATTCTGTTTGAAACAAGGCTCTCTTTGCTGTCAACAACGGTTTAATGCCTGTCGATGGATTTAACTCTTCCTGGGACAGTCTTCATATGGATAAAATTTGTTGAAGTTTTTTGGTTTTATTTCTTCAAGATATCTGTATACTGGGTGGTCCAGGAAAAATGGCGTGTTAACATTTTGACTATAATTTTTTTTCTTTTCAACCCTTAGATTGATTGTTTTTCCAAAAGATACGCCGTCAAATTCTAGAAGATTTTTCTAAAGCTTAGTTTTCCAGAGAAACTAGGTACGCAGAAAACCACGACAAAGGAGTGTCAACATTTTTGTAACTAACTAAACGAAAGAAGCGTTGCGGAAAGTGTACAAAAAGCAAGCCTAGATTCTTTTTAACTTAAATAATTACCAATTCAAATATTGCTTCTAAAGTAACAGCTTAGGCGGGAATATATGCAACTGCACGATCATTTCTTTAAAGAGGCCTAGTGTATTATACGTTATCGACTATGCTGATTCCGAATATGATCATAGCAGCTGCCTATAGGTCTTCGGAGATTCGATTTTTGGAAAACCAGTTTTTCAGAAACTCTAAAGATAACCAAACGTTTCCAAATGAGGCGTAATTGTAGCCCGCACATTTCTGACTAAAATAAGACATCTCCTAGCTCTACACGACTTTTCTTTACAAAGTTATACAATTTATAAGAAAAGCCCCAAATTAATTTCTTCTTGTTTCTGTAGCTTTGAGCCAGAGCTGGGGAAGTCACGGATTTTCCAGGTCAAGTCAGGTCAAGTCACAAGTCATGACTTGAAATTTCTTTTTCTGTAGAAAATGGCACAAAATAGTCATTTCTTGGTATTAGAACACAGACTTGCCATGCTATTGCAAAATGCGCGTCTTGTTACTGTGCGCAAATTCTAACATTTTATAACATCAACATAGCAAATCATTATGAATTATTATTTGAACTTAGATTGCATAAGCGGTTTGAAAATATGCATGACTTGATTTGATTTTTTATGCCAAGTCACAAGTCAAGTCATGAGTCATCAAAAATTTCTAAGATCAAGTCAAGTGAAGTCAAAAATGACTTCATTTGACTTAAGTCATTTTTGACTTGACTTGCCCAGCTCTGTTTTGAGCTGACAATGAAAATTTAGGGCTCTTCTTGTAAATTGTATAACTTTGCAAAGAAAGGCCGTGTAAACAGAATAATCCGATAAATTTTCTTTTTCTTCTCTCAGTACTAGAGTGAAACGCAGATTGTGATCTTTGTCTGCAGACTTTTGTCAGAAAAGCTATAAAAATTGTCATCAACAAAATTTCTAGAGTATAGGTCGATGTGATTCATAGGGGTGTTAATTTAGTTTTATTTTTCATTTATAATAATGGATAAAACTAAATGAATCATTTATACTTAAAAAATAAAGATAAATTTTTCATTTATATTTAAAAAATAAATATAAATAAATGAAAAAAAAATTTATCTTTATTTTATAAAAGTAAATGATTCCTTTATTATTTCTACCTTTACTTTTAAAAATAAAGGTAGAAATAATAAAGGAATCATTTACTTTTATAAAATAAAGATAAATTTTTTTTCATTTATTTATATTTATTTTCCAAAGTAACACTAAATTAATACCCCTAGTGATTCAGTCTTCCTTTTCCAGATCTTCGTCTAACTATGTATTTTTGTTGTTTCTTTTAGATTTAAAACTTATTTATTATTTATTATTTATTTCTTCAAAAGCGACGCGCATATTCGAATTAGTGCCTTGAAATAAAAAAATTTTCTTTTCATTAACTATGTGATTATTGTTATTCTTTTAATATTCTTTTCAGAGTTTAACTGAACAGATTAGCATAAGTGGCCTTCGTTTCCTTGTACTGCCTTTTTTTATTTTTGCTGTTGCGTTAGGTGGAACTCATTCCCTGGCAACAACACCCTAATTTCGGATTAGCTTGTGAGTTTTGAAAAGATGGCTCATATGATGTTGAGTGGTCTGAATGCATCATATTATTTTTCTCTAAGGTTTCTATGAGAATCTTATAAGATCCTTACAGAAATTATATAAAAAACTTATACAAATCGTTCATAAGATTGAATCTCTAAAGCAGTCTGAGAAGTATACTGCTAGTGTCGCCAAATTGGTTTGTAGCGATCAAAGCATAGCTCAGAAACCTCCATCAAGGGAGCGATGACTAGACTAGCATGAAGGTCCTCTCAATATACAGTTGTGAGACGGTGACATCACCGAAAATAAACAAAATAGCTGAAAATATAAAACAGATATCGATTTATAACGATTGTGCGCATAGTTAATAACTGGTTTTATGAAAAAGGAAAGCTGGATAATTTCTGACATTCTCTAAAATCGAAATCATGTAATGAATATTGATTTTAACGATAGCCAAAAATCATACTTTATAAAAAAATCTTAAATCAAAACCCGATTTTGTAGATTCCGGTAATCGACTTTTGATTTTATAAAGTTTTGAAAATGAACAAAAAAGTTGTTTTAGAAATTTCATAAAATCCTCAACTATTAACTATGCGTACAAATCTAAAATTCTCTTTTATTCTACAAAGAATCAACATAATTTACAGTGTAACCGCATGTTAAAAAAAGTTGCACTAGCGGTAGTACCTACAGTACATTTACTCTTCTTTCAATCAACCTTTATCAAACGGTATTTTTCCAAAGTCATGGAAGGTAAAACATATTTTTAGCTTGTTTAAAGCTGTTGATGTTCAGATTCCATCCAACTACAGGCCTATTATCTTGTTAAACAATATTTCCAAAATATCAAAATGCATAGTATATGAACACTTATATGGCTTCTTTAGGTACGAATAATTTTTATCATAAACACCAAGCAGTTTTTCTTCGTGGACATTCTACTGTTACCTAATTAGTGAGAATAGTTCATTAGGTAGCTACAAGAAGGATCACCAATACTGGGAGCTTTTCTTGATTTTAGGAAAGCATTCGACAAGGTTCCCTAGGCAGCTGCTATGATCATATGCGGAATCAGCGTAGTCGATAACGTATAATACACTACGTCTCTTTAAAGGAATGATCGTGCAGTTGCATATATTCCCGCCTAAGCTGTTACTTTAGAAGCAATGTTTGAATTGATAATTATTTAAGTTAAAAAGAATCTAGGCTTGCTTTTTGTACACTTTCCGCAACGCTTCTTTCGTTTAGTTAGTTACAAAAATGTTGACACTCCTTTGTCGTGGTTTTCTGCGCACCTAGTTTCTCTGGAAAACTAAGCTTTAGAAAAACCTTCCAGAATGAAGAAACAAATTGCTGATCGCTTTTCTGCGATTATTTTTATTATCAAAATATACTCGGCTTTTTCTTCTGCTTCATATAGATTTTAGTTGAATGAAGGAATTTGTATGCATCATATTATTCACTACAAAAAATATAATAATCACTATTCTCTTTATTAAAGTGCTTTTAAGATTTCTAAACGTTGAGTTTCTTTCTGTCAACAATATTCATCCACATCGAGAGTACTCAGAAAGAAACAACTAAATAATTATACACGTTAAACATCGAAGAAAAAGAAACGGTGTACTTTTCATCGCTAAATCATATTGCAACAGTATAGTGAAACATTTTTCTTCTAAAGTTTTTCTCCGACTTAGTATAACATTCTTTGGTTCTCAGACCGTTATAAAGAAATAACTGTAAATGTAAAAAAAAAAAATTTTTTCCATTTTCACTTCTTTTTCTTTAAACAAACTACATCATAACCTATACTGATTCTCTTCAATAATTTTGATTATTTACGTTATTCTTTTCTTCTGTTGCCTACCGACACTTTTCTTACTTCTCTTTAATAATTATTTCTTTAGAACTCTTTGAGAATCAAATAAAGTCACAAGGGTATGTATTTTTTTGATCACCAAATCAATTAAAGAAACCATATATATACAAGAAGAATATATACCAATTTTATTCCAAATTAATTAGTAAAGAAAATATATACAGGGAGAAGGGTTAGTTCCCGTTTCGTCGAAAACATTTTTTTCTAGTGTTTCTGTTTCATCGAAAATAAAGGTTTAGCTCTTCCTATTTCGTCCCAAAATAAAACCAGATATAGAATATAGATTATTCTAATTAATTGGGTTAAGCAGACTAATTAAAAAGAATGCTGAATTATCCTAAATGAAATATATATACATGTCGTTAGAAATGGAAATTAATCAATATCTATTCTATTTGTATTCAACTTTAACACAGAATGATTTCTCTGATTTACCTTGCACTGTATTTCATGTTATCTATTGTTGAAAGTAAACGTAAAAAACAAATATCGTTCCAAAAAAACGTCCACTGGTACAGTACCACCAAGAAAAAAATTATTTGTGAATCGAAATACACGATTACACGATTTAGAAGATCGTTATAAACAACGAACATTAACACTGAAAGAATATCTTGAAAAAGTGATGCGCTTAATTGTTATCAAAACAATTTTGATTTTGATTTATTTACCTGTTGTTTCTTTCTCTAATAATGTACAAATGTACGTTTTCAATAGAATCATTTGGAATAATTCAGCATTCTTTTTAATTAGTCTGTTTACAAAAATCTTATTAATGAGAATAATCTATATTCTACTTCTAGTTTTATGTTTCGACGAAACAGGAACACTAGAAAAAAAGCTCTAAAAATATTTTCGACGGAACAGAAATATCAAGTAAGCTTTCGACGAAACGAGAACCCACTGTTATGAAGACGAAGTAAAAAAAGCGCTGATTTCAGAAAGGAAGAAAGAATGACGAACTAAAAAGTAATCAACATTATTAAAAGAGAATGAGTCCACGAAAAACAACTAAATGCTTAAATCACTCTGTTGCATGTTTTCCGAACAAGCAATGCATTAGGACCATATTTATTGGCGCTTTGAACATATTCATTAGCGTACGAAACTTTTCTAGAGTGGGTCTTTTCATTTAAAGTAAAGGTTTAACTTGAATTTAGTAATAATTGCAATTTTTACTAAATGTTTTCCATATTCACTTCTTTTCCTTTAAACAAAAAACCTCACAATCTATACTCATTCTCTGTCAATAATTTTCATTAATTTTTTGTGCACTATTCTTTCCTTCTCTTCTTCTCAAACCAACGGTTTTCTTACATCTATTTCATAATTATTTCTTTATCACTGCTAGAGAATCAAAGAATGTCACACCTAGCTGAAGAAATCTGCCAATATTCATCCGTATACAGACTACTCAGAAAGAAACAACTAAACCATTACATAATATACTTTAAACATCGGAGAAACATTCCACTCCTCACCGCTAAATCACCGTCCAAAACTGTAAAGAACAGCCGGGGGCGATTATTCGACAGAATCGGCTCCTGCTTGAATTCTATCGACATATACATGGTTAGATGCAGTCACATATATATAATAGTGATAAAAGTGTCCTAGGACACCTTGACATTAGAAATACTGGATGCAAAGTCGTGACAAGCGGGTAACTTATCCCACGGGGAGGATCCTATGATCAACGTTTCTCGGCTAGCCACTACGATAGATATACCAATCGATAGACAATTTCTCGAGGTGCAATTTTCATGTATATATAACAGTGAAAAAACTGTCCTAGGGCACCTTGACATTAGAAATACTGGATGCAAAGTCGTGACAAGCGGGTGATTTATTCCACGGTGAGGATCCTATGATCAATGTTTCTCAACTAGCCGCTAAGATAGATATATCATTCCATGGAGAATTTCTTGCGCTACAAGTTCATATATATATGATAGTGAAAAAGGTGTCCCAGCACACCTTGGCATCACAAACATTTTTTGGAAAGCCATGAAAAGCTGGTGGCTTATTTCACGGTGTGGATTAGCTTTTTCACGCAACTCCAGTCGATTTACCACTATCCGCAAGCGTCGAGAAAGTTACCAAAATATTCCGGTAAAAAGCACTATAGAACGCCGGAAGACGTTTTAATTTGCTCAAAAGTTTTCACTCTATCAGGCTATATGGTTTACAAAATTTTCTCACTAAAACCTAAGGACTTGGTTTTTCAGCGGTCAGGTTTTCTAGACGCTGTATTATGAACTTTTCTCATGATAGGCTAATATGCACCTAATCTGATAGAAAACTCTTCGGGCTATTCAAAACATTATTCAGATTAGTTCGTGCTTTTACTAAAAGGCCAAAAACAAGAGCGTTGTAGTGATTATGACATACTATACTGCTTACATAACACCCAAAAGCTTCTTTTCTATACCTCTGATGACTAGCCCCACCTGTCTGGATATTGTGACTGGCTCACTTTGCATAGTACTTCAAGCGCTAGCCAATGGTTCATTTTGCAGTAGTACACAATTTTCAATATGGTAAAAAAACGGTAAACGGAGTGTAGAAATGACTAAGACAGGTCAAAATCATGATATAGCCCAGGTATTTCAACAATTGTCCCATGTGGGCATATTTCTCAAAGCCATATTTATACCACATTTTGAAGTCCGTGTCTCTATTGAACGGTATATCTATCGTAGTGGCTAGCTCTAAAACATTGACCAGGATCCGCACCCTGGAATAAATTACTGGCGTTTCATGGCTTTCCAGACAGTATTTCTAATGTCAAGGTGCCTTGCGACACTTTTACCACTATTATATATACATGAAATTGTAGTTCGAGAAATTTTCTATCGAATGATATATCCGTCGTAGTGGCTAGTCGAGAAACGTAGATCATATTATTCGCACCCTTGAACATTTAACCAGCTTATCACGACCTTGCACAAAAGTATTTCTAATGTCAAGGCGCCCTAGGACACTTTTCTCACTATTATTTATATAGCCTATATTATTTATATACACCACTCGATAAACAATTTTTCGAGCTATTATATGCCATTCGCAAGTTGTTTTTCTGAGCTGTATATCTCTAAATCACCCACAAAGAAATAGTTGTTCCGAGGCCAAGTAAGTTTAGGAATACTTCTATCTATGGAAAATCATCTTCCATCTGCAAAAACTTTAAGATAATGACACCCTTTATGATTCACCCAGTACGATAGACATACTAATCGACAGCGAATTTCCCGCGCCACAAGCCCATATATACGTGATAGTGACCAAAGTGTCCTAGGGCAGCTTGACATTACAAAATACTTTCTGCAAAGCCGTGACAAGCGCCAGCCTTATTCCAGGCTCGGATCCTTTGATGAACGTCCCGGACTAGCCACTACGATAGATATACCAATCGATAGACAATTTCTCGCGCAACAAGTTCATGTATATACAATAGTGACAAAAGTGTCGTAGAGCACCTTGACATCCAAATACTTTCTGGCACACCTTTTGCAGTAACATATATATATATATGAGCTTGTAAGGCGAGAAATTGTTTATCGATTCGTGTATCTGTCGCAGTGGCTAGTCGAGAAACGTTGATCACAGGATCCGGAACGTGGAATAAGTCACCCGTTTTTCTCCTGCCGCGGCTTAAGTATTTAGTCACGCCAGAAAGTATTTCTAGTGTCAAGGTGCCCTAGGACACTATTATATACCACTATTATATATCTCTATAAACAATAGTGAGAAAAGTGTCCTAGCGCGCCCTGACATTAGAAATACTTTTCTGCAAAGCTGTGACAGGCTGGTTAATTGCCCAAGAGTGCGAATCCTATGATCAACGTTTCTCGGCTAATTTCATGTATATATAATAGTGATAAAAGTGTTGTAGGGCACCTTGACATTAGAAATACTGCATGGAAAACCGTGCAAAGTGACTTATTCCTTCGCTGAGGATCCTATGATCAATGTTTCTCAACTAGCCGCTACGACAGATATATGGTTCCATGGAGAATTTCTTGCGCTACAAGTTCATATATATATGATAGTGTCAAGGTGCCCCAGGACACTATTGTCTATCACTATTATATATGCCTATAAATAATAGTGAGGAAAGTGTCATAGGGCACCTTGACATTAGAAATACTAGATGCAAAGCCGTGAAAAGTAGGTGACTTATTCCACGGTGAGGATCCTATGATCAACGTTTCTTGACTAGTCTCTACGATAGATATACCAATCGATAGACAATTTCTCGAGGTACAATTTCATGTATATATAATAGTGAAAAAACTATCCTAAAAAATATCTCTATAAATAATAGTGAAAAAAGTGTCCTAGGGCGCCTTGACATTAGAAATATTTTTGTGCAAGGCCGTGACAAACTGGCTAATTATTCAAGAGTGCGAATCGTATGATCAACGTTTCTCGGCTAGCCACTACGATAGATATACCAATCGATAGACAATTTCTCGAGGTGCAATTTTCATGTATATATAACAGTGAAAAAACTGTCCTAGGGCACCTTGACATTAGAAATACTGGATGCAAAGCCGTGAAAAGTAGGTGACTTATTCCACGGTGAGGATCCTATGATCTACGTTTCTCGACTAGCCACTACGACGGATATATCATTCGATAGAAAATTTCTCGAACTACAATTTCATGTATATATAATAGTGACAAAAGTGTCGTAGGGCACCTTGACATTAGAAATACTGTCTGGAAACCCGTGAAACGCCGGTGGCTTGTTCCAGGGTACGGGTCCTGATCAACGTTAGAACATTAACATGTTTTCTTCTATTTATCCATTGAATCGTAAATCGTAAAGAGAATTTCAATACATATATACCTACCAAAATAAATTTCATGTATACGTATACATACATCAAAAGCAACTGATAATATATCAAAATGTTATTAAAATAAGATGCACATAATGCAAACTTCGAGCGAAATTTATTTTTGAACTTATTATATATATACTTTATTATTCGATAAAGCTTTTCAAGCAGATCGAGAATATGTTGTTTTGAATTAAACTCGAAAAACGACGGTGTTCGAAAAAGTTTGGTTTTTCTACTTGGGTTTTTAGTCGAAACGTTCAAACCACTTTTTTCTTATTCAGCGTTAAAAGCTGAACTAAAAAATGACATTAAATCCATTTCGAAGGTAAACACCTGTCCACCATGGACATTCGAATGCACCGCTGGAAGAGAAGGGTGAGCCATTTTGCAAACCTGTATTTCTATTCTATCTAACTACTTTAATTTGTTTCGAATTTTCGCGTTGAAAAATTCCCGAGATTTTCACCAGGAATTGAAAGCCAACTAAAAATTTTGAAATACACATCAATCGACTCAGTGTTTTATCTTGACTCCGAATAGGATATTTTTATTTCATAAAAGTTGAGTTCTGATGGCGAAAATTGAGAATTACGGGTAGAATTCTGACTTTTTCGCCTCTAATTTAGAAAAAATAAATTTTTCAGCAACGAAAGGGAAGTTCAGAAAAAGCTTCACCTACTTTTGTTGTCCATCTAAAGGCGCATCGCATGTGGTATAAATCCAGGCTCCATCCATTTTTTTCAGAAAAAGCTAGATAGGTTTGCAAAATGACTCACCCTTCTTTTCCGGCGGTGCATTCAAATGTCTATGGTGGACAGGTGTTTACCTTCGAAATGGATTTAAGGTCATTTTTAGTTCAGCTTTTAACGCTGAATAAGAAAATAGTGGTTTGAACGTTTCGACTAAAAACCCAAGTAGAAAAACCAAACTTTTTCGAACACCGTCGTTTTTCGAGTTTAATTCAAAACAACATATTCTCGATCTGCTTGAAAAGCTCTATCGAATAATAAAGTATATACATAATAAGTTCAAAAATAAATTTTACTCGAAATTTGTATTACGTCTTAAATGCGTTGTGCCGCGTCTGAGCGAATGACAAGAATTTGGAAATGCCCCTTAAAGGATAATTAAAAGTATTGGTGGAGAATGAGTATATATGTCACAATATGAAATATCCAGCACAAAGCACTGATGCATGAATTAAAGATGAGTGACACTATAATAGAACTGCAGTTAGTGGCAAGCTTTTTTGATAATAAATGCATAATAAATGAAGTATTGCATAGGTTTTTCGTCTTGTTCGTCCTTAGTCATGCATCAGGGATTGGTAATGGATATTTCATACTGGGATACTTCTTCTTAGATATCAATTGTTTTTTTGCGAACCAAATTTAGGCAGAAAAGCACGTTGTTGTCTTGAAATAGTGAGGACATGAACTGAATTTGCTACTTTATTTCGATTCGCGCAATTTCTTTTTTCTTTTGTTGGTAGCGAGTAAACAATTACGGACAAGCACATATTGTGCCATGTTGATACTTTATTTCTGTGTTCTCTGTAAAATACGATATCACACATTTTGTGATTTCATGCCAGAGAGTAGATACAAGCACGATCTCGATTTGAGGTTCGGAATCTGGTTTTGTCTACTTTCTAACATAAGATCATAACTCAGTTCGTAGATGAGCATCTAGCGAAATAATCCTCCTTATTTAAACAAAAATTGAATTAAGTAGACTTGAACGTGCAGGAAAAAATGTTGTTCGTGTAGAAAGAAAGAAAAATCTTGTTTTCGGTCTTGCGTTCAATCTAGCTTATAACTGATGTAGTCTTTGTTTTGCCTAACATTGTGTGAATTGTCAGTTCACACACAGCTCGTGTCTCAACAGTTAACAACTGATACTCTTTTGAGTTGTTTATGATTTTTTCGTTTATAGGCAATAAAATGAGTAATCAACCGTTCAGTTGGGTTAAAAATGGAGAGGGTCAACATTATGGATGGTCTCAAGATAGTTTATTTGTCAAAGTGCCGTCATCGACAACCAATGGTGAATTGTCTATAGTTGAAGATACACTGAAACCAAACTTCTTTTTGGCTCGACATCATCATAAAATAATGACAGAAATATTTTATGTTGTTGAAGGTCAGGTAGAATTTATATTTGATAATCAAACAATCATGTCGAACAAGGGAGATACAATTGTTGTGCCACCAAACACATGGCATGCGGCTAAATGCGAAAAAGGTGGTAAAATGTTAACTATATTCAGAAATGGTCAATTTGATGTCTATTTAGCAAAATTAGTAACAATGACTGACGCAGATTTTAAAAATGATCAATTAGTAAAAGGGGTGGACAAAGACTATGATATTTACAAGGAATGAACAGAAACAACATGAAACTTTTCTTCATTTTTTTCACTCACGAATTATCATAAAATCGATTTACTTCAGAATCTAACCTTCGATCGCGCTTTAGAAACTAACCTCTATAGTATGTTTGATTTGTAGTTACATTTTCAAACTAGCCCTATCCGGCTAACAAAAATTTTTCACTCTAATATTTTTATTTAATAAGTTTTTAACATAGCACGAAACAATGATGTCCCACTCATTTCTAGCATTGATTAATATAATAATAATTGAAAGATATACCCTACTCTTAATGCTGTTTTATTGTCGACTGTCTATATGAAAATCAGCGGTTATAGGTTCATATCATGGAAACGCGTGAGAACAACAAATACAAAAAAGTAGTAAAGACAGAAAAACGTCGCTCTAGTAAAACTTCGCAAACACCCTAACAGACTCTGGTATCTTCTTTTTTTTTTTTATTACACGTTACAAAACTACACCACTTATCAAAGTAAGTAATCGGATCGGAGGAGAAAAACTTCACTAAGCGTTTACTAGGTCTTCTTACTGGCATACCTTGAATGTAGGCATTTTTGCAGTGGTGTGTGAAAAATTTATTGATCACTTGCTTGTTCTGAAGCATCTTTTCTAAAAAATTTGGCTGGTACTGTTGTATTCTGTCTAGTCTTTTCACCAAACACTTTCGATATTTTGATTCTAAAGTGGATAACAAAAGACTTTATGAAGATCTATCGTTGAGCAGTTAAATACAAAAAATCATTCGTAAGCATCTTCTAAAGACTGCATTGATGCGATTTTTTGTTGTGACACAGAATAAACAATATATGGTTGCCAATAATAAAAAATGTGGTCAGATATATGTTTTAAAAAACTTCGATTTAAGAGAAAAGAAGGAAGGAAATTGTCTATAAACATATTTTAGAATAGTATAAGAGTTTCTCAGCTTAATGAATTGGGAATCGAACATGGGATAAAAGCTTAGTTTTTCGTTTAGAAGAAAGCCCAGATATTTATATATTTGATTGTTTAGGTAGTTTTCCGTTAAAAATTACTTTTAATTGCGGACGTTGAACCGTTCTGTGGTAGACGGCTATCTCCGTTTTATCTACGTTATCCGGTTGATGCCAATCGTCCGTATACTTCTTCAGACGCACCATGTCTTCATTTATGAGCTTCTCTATTTCTTTCACCTGATCGCGAAGGAATATATTAGGTGGATAGATGTTGGATAGGTCGTCAACGTATAAGTGTGAATCATCGAGACTTTGAAAAATCTGTGTTAGATCATAATGTGTAACTATGTATGCTAGTGGACCAAAGTAGCTACCCTGTGGAGCTCCTCTTTAAATGCTGATTTCCTCCGACATCACTGAGTCGTAGTCAATCACTAGTTTCCGATTTGTGAAGTAGTTTATAATCCAGAACAAATATACGTACGGACAATTCAGTCGATGTAGTTTTGATAACAGCCCTTGATGCCACAGCATATCGAAAGCTTGCTTAAAATCCACAAAAACGACCGGAGTCAATGTATTGCATCTTTGTGATTGTGTTAGTTGTTCCAACAAAAGGTTTATTCGTGATGTTGAGTGATTAATTTTATTGAAACATAGTGTTCTTGACTTTTTCCAACTGTCTCCCCAATGTACTTTAGTAAACAATTTATTAAATGATTTGGCTAAAGTGTTATGATATTCGTCTGGCAGTGATTTAATCATTTTATTTGAGACGCCATCGAAACCACATAAGTTTTTGCTATTTGATTTCTTGATTACATTCCTTATGTCATGAATAGTGTATCTCAAATCGGAGTTAATACACACGAGTTCGATATCATCCTTGTCGGCGTTTGATAATTGTTCCCAGAGTATTGTCGCTTCATTGTCGAGTTCATTTTTTGGGTCTAATATCGGCCTCGCGAATCTATTTTTAAAGTGGCTCTGAAGATATGATACAATCTCGTTTGACGATTTGTGCACGACATTATTTCAGTAATTGAGGAAAACTGAACAGGTTTTCTTTTTATTAATTGTTTTAACTGTCCTCCACACAGTGGGCAACCAGACGGACATAAAACGAAAGTGTTATTTTTCAAAGTTTAAACATTGGAATAATTACTTCTGTCTTTGATCTATCTTGCCCTGAAATAGCATTTTCAGAAATTAAATTGAACGTTGAAAAACACATATTAAGAAATTTGTTCAAAAATCGATATCCTCAAATAAAGTTAATTTTTTGACCAACTTACTGGAATAGTTTAATTTGAAAAACTATCTGAAAAGAATTATTCATCTATGAGCTCCATTTTAATGAAAAGATCATTTCGATTGAACTCGAATTGCTACAGCAAAAAAAATCTACTAGGCTAAAATTGAGTATCAAAAATGCATCATTCTGTATTTTGTAAACGCTACAAACAGCTAAAGTCCAATCGAGCTCAGCCTTCTGCTTAATAATCCTCTATGTGTGCTCTACCATTGATCATAGAGCCAATTAGCATCAGTAGGTCTGCATTGTGCTGGCGGTTTTTCAAAAACCATAATCTTGGGAGTTCCAGGATTGGCACTCGGTGACTATTGGTAACCTTGAAAACGGAAGGACTATAGGCAATCATCATGCTGACGCTCGTAGCAATATTTGTTTTTAGAAAAAGTCCTAAAAATCCACCGAAAAGCGGGTTTTACGAAAATTTACGTTTTCAGGTTGTTTTCTCCTAATATTAAAAAAAGTCGCTAATCCTTACTCAAAAAACACCAGAACGAGTTCAAAACTTCAGAATGTAGAGTATTTAAGCTATGCTATATCCTGTTTATAGGAGATCTTGAACGGAATTTTACAAAACCCGAAGGTTTTCCAAAAGGATTTCTGGAAAATCTATTAACAAAAATATGTCTTTTGCTTTTCCGATCTTATATCCACATTTAGCGGACAATATTAATCATACCCTGAGGCATAATTGCAGCGCGTACATTTATGATTAAAACGAGACATCTCTAGCTGTACATGACCTTTCTTTGCAAAGTTATTGAATTTACAAGAGAAGCCCTAAATTAGTTTTTTCTTATTTCTGTAGCTTTGAGCTGACAATGATCATTTAGGGCTTCTCTTGTAAATTCAATAACTGTGCAAAGAAAGGTCATGTACAGCTGAAGATGTCTCATTTTTAATCATAAATATGCGCGCTGCAATGATCTCTCGTTAAGAAAGTACTTTTTAGAGTTTCTGAAAAAGTGGTTTTTCGGAAAAAAATTTCAGAAAACCGGATCTTAGAAGAACTAGTGGAAGCTCTCATGTTTATATTCGGAATCAGCGTGGTCGATTACCTAAAACCCAATGGGTTTGGCTGAAAAAGCGAGGTAACAGTTGGTTATGTTTCTTCTTGTCAGCCAAAACAGTTTTATCGAAAAACAGAATAAAAAATTTGCTTAAATGTTCAGCTTTTTAGAAAAAGCGTTAAAAATCTTTTCGAAACCAAAAGAATCTTCTAAAAACAACTAGTTTTTTAATTTTTTGACCGACATGACCTTAATCGACATCTTTAAGTTTGTAATTGTAATGCATGAAAAGGTGGACACGCTTACAAAGAACTCATATCATTTTTGAGCATACGCATTTAAATTTTCCTCAGTTTTGTTGGGTTCAGAAGAATTCAGACAGTTCAACTATTTTCATTACAGCTTTGCAATCTGGTGGAGGGCAGCTTCGTTCAAAGCTTGGTTCCTGCAGCTTTTCTAGGCATAAACTTCTCTTTGAGAATGCACTCAGCGGCACCGATCCGGCTTCATCACACTTTGTCTCTATACAAGCTAAATACGAGATCACAGAGGTGGAAAAAAATTTTTATTAACAATATTCAATACTGGAAAATTTTGAAGGCGGTGAAATGTCATTCGAGTCTCCCAGGCCGCTATTTACTTTAGGGGTTAATGATTTGCTTTACAAGAAGACACATTAAGCCAAAACTTCTGGACTCTGAAGTTTTACGAATCAGACACAAATAAATGAAAATTTGGATCAAATCGAAAGCTGCATCAGTTGACTGATTTGATTACCACTACTACCGTCACCACCCACAATTATTTCCGCTCGTTGTTGATCAGGAAACCATCTCAAAATTCCAGCTGGATACGAAGTATACATTCCATGGTTTTCATCAACTAACATACGCAGTGGCACAAATGCGTTACCTAGAAGTGAGACTGCATAGCTACTTACGACAGTTGTGCCGAAACCAGCTCCCTGTAACCATTTATGGCTTCTTTTGTTATTAAGATCGAAAATGGTATTAGCATGCATTTCGTACACAAATATATAGATGGGGTAACTAAATTGATCTGCTGCACTTCCAACAATAAAACACAATTATTGAGGGATGGAAAGCTCATTAGAAAGATTCGCTTTTAGCAATCAGTAGCTTGTTTACTCCTCTACAACTGCTCGAGGCGCTTTTTATTAGGTGTTCTAAATTCGCAGCAAATTAGCTTTTAATGAGAAGAACTTCGAATTTCGGGCCTTTTTTTGCCACAGCATCACGCGCCGAAAGCCAGTTCCAAAAATTCGAGTCTTTAACCACAAACCTTCACTTTAATACCAAAAGTAGAGTATGGCGAGCTGCATCGGATGGCGCAAGTTCGAAGTTTCTAGCTGTTACACTTTTTGAGAAAAGCTCAAATTACTGTGTCTAAATGTCATAGCGTCTCGCTTGGACAAGCCGATATACAGAACTACGTAGTTTCCATTTCTGCGTGACTTCTTCCGTTTCCTAGAAAACTCATATCAGTTTTCTGGATAATTAAACAACTCAATACGAGTTTCTTAAAAGCTCAAAATCTCGTCTTTCAAAAACAGTTACTTATAGGAGACAAGTGAAGAACACATTCTTTTAACAGCATATTCTTCAGCACCATTAAAATTTTACTTATAAGGAGACGTTTCTTGGTTTCAAGTCCGATTAGAAGCTTAATCTTTATCTATTGTCCGGGATATATGAGGAAATTGTGCTGGAACTGTAAAGGGATATAGTTTGAAATTAACCTGATTGAGATATTCCTAAAAAGATATCCCGATCAGGATACTAAAAATTTAATTTTTGGATTTGTAAGAAAACGATAAATTTTAATTATATGAGCGTTCAATATTCTTCTGTTTTCATCTCTTTTCGAGATTTTACAAGTCTAAAATAATGAGATATAACTTACACGTTTCAGAATACTGCTTCTCTACAAACGAAAAAGCAATAGTTTCAAGTCTGGTAGTGGGTCGTGTCACTTTTCGACAATATATTAATTGAAATGATATAGAAAGTTGTCAAGCTTAATACTAGACTTCTTCATAGGTCGCGGCTATGCTACTCGAACTGCCGGTCACTTTTCCCTATGAAAGTAAGGAGGATCTCTAATCATGCGCCATAGATCAGCACAACTCATTAACATAGGCACCCTCACCAACAACAACGCTGCAAAGACCGAATTCCTTAAATAATATCTTCTATGCTGATGTGAGCAACACCCGTAAAAGACCCAAACGAACAAATGAAACAAAAAGCAAAAAAAACACTTCAACACAGTTCTAATTTTACCGCCTCAATCATAAACCATTTTTTATTCTTTTTGCTCGCCGACTTCAGCGTCTCCCACAACTACACTCCGCAACACACACCCTTCGCTGAGCACATGCAATTTAATTTTGAAGCTTCTGCAATTACCTTTCCATTTTCAGATGATATCTGGTTGTCCGCAACATAAAGCGTTGTTAATATTCGGTTGACTTTCAAGCCTTTTGCAATTACTTTTCCACCTTCAGATGATATCTGGTTGCCCTCAATATCAAGCTTTGTTAATGTTCGGTTGACTTTCAATGCTTCTCCAATTGCTTTTCCACCTTCAGATGATATCGCGTTGTAGCTAATATTCAGTGTTGTTCTGGAATGAGAAAGAATTGTTGCTACCATTTCTTTTTCGGTTTCTGATAGTCTCACATTTTGGAGATTGTCTGAAAGTGATATATCGACGTCCGCAGAAATGTCCTTATTGCCTGCTTTTGTGGTTTTTGGGGGTTGTGGCAATGTTTCTGGTGTAGCGTCCTGGGTGGAAAGTGCAGAATAACCTAATGGCGGTTTTAAAAATAGAATGGAAGGTATTAGTTCTCGCAATTGAACAATGTTGAGTCCGGCAGCGGGCTGCACTCTACCCACAACTTCGAATTGTGTTGCCGGTAAAAGAAGAATTTCATCTTCTGCTGGATAATGTGAATGCTTCTTTATCGCTTTTCCGTTCAAGCATTCAATATTAAACAGTGTTCGTGTA